>LPNX010228760.1:921329-948171 GCA_001517045.1 Pseudotsuga menziesii | reverse complement strand
ATTCAGGCTTAAGGGGGGGTGTTAGAATAATCAACCCATAGTTTACCCACTTAGACATTAATTCATTTATTTTTGTCTTATTTGCCTAGTTCATGTGTCCTGCCTTGTGCAAGTTGCTAATTGCCTATCCATAGAGGTCAAAATTGCCATATTTGACTCATGTAGCTCTTGGGAAAGCCTTAGGAATCAAATCTTCTTTATTCCTGGCCTCCTAGGCGCCCTTCTGCTTTTTCTGCTTTACTTCCTGCTTTTTCAGTGTTTTAAGGCACATAGGAAAGCTAGACTAGGTGAGGTGAACTTGTTTTTTGTCCTACACATCCTCCACTCTTTTCTCCATGAAAAAGCATGTACGAGCTTCCATTCCACTACTCTTTAGCTTGCCCATGCACCCTTTCCAATTCGTGAGCTCCATGACAGATTTGGGATCAGCTTTTTACACCTATGGGGGATTTGCCTATTTTGAGTAAGCCTGCTTTATGCTAGTTTTGGATGCCTCCTTATGCATTCGACCTCTTGATGTATTCTATATATTCATAAACCTATGTTATTACAGGTTTGGCTATTGTACACTCAGTTAATATAATTTTGTGTTACAGCTCCATATTCAGTCTCCATTGTTAGCAATTTTGCATGATCAATTGATAATTGTTGTGGGTAAAATTAATCTACTGCTGGCCTGAATTTCTATACTCATCTTCATCATTGTCCTTAGTCAATTTAGAGTCCAAGAGCTGATTCATTACCAATGTCATTGAATTTAACCATTGAGGACAATTCTTTTCAGAATGGGGTTGTTGATGAAAAGTGCAGAAATTTTCCTTCCCTACCTCTGTCAGATTCATTGATGCTGAACCGTGTGGAGGGGTCTTGAATTGGTTGTTATCTTCCCTTTTTTTGTAGTAAGGATTATAAGCTTTCTGAGCTTCTTTTTCTTTCTCCAAATATATTATTCTGTTGGAAAGCTTTTGCATCATCTTTAACATCCCCTCAAAATTATGTGATTGCTCCTCTTTAGGTTTAGACATCAATAAGGCTCTTTTCCCGACAGTTTTTTCTCCAGATTGCTCAGGATAATCTTATATATTTTCCTTTTCAGCCTCTACTCTTTCTGCTTCTTCATAAGTCTCTGCTAACGTAGGCTTAACTTGAGCTTTTGCGAACATAGCCAAATCCGGACCTAAAGCTGAGGTATAATACTCAATCAGAACTTTATCGGAAGGATTATCAGTTGCAGAGAAGTTCTTGAGGTAAGAAAAAAATATTTGAGTGAAATTGTGTACCTTCTCATTCCTTTCTTTTTTTAAAGCGCCCAAACCTTTCATCAGTGCTGCATGCGTCTTTTGGGCTGCATATTTGCTCCTGAAAATCCTTTCAAAGGTATCCCAATCTAGGATAGAGTTTGCAGGCAAACCAAAGTACCAGGATGTTTTTGTTCCTTTAAGTGTGTGTGGAAAAATCCTACAAATGACATCCTCATATTCCCCAGCCCTTAATCCTTCTATTTCTAGATAGAAACTTTGCAAATGATCATCTACTACAACCTTCTCATTTGGATAAAATTTAGGTAGCAACTTCTCAAAATCTTGAGGTAAGTCATGCAACGGAGGTGTTAAGTTCAAGGGTGATCTATCTTTCCAAGCAAGTGGTGGATTTGGTGGGTTGGGTGGCTGATTTGCATTTACGCCTGCCATGAGTCTGGGTGGAGAGTGAGGAAGTGAAGGAATAGGAGTCCGCACAGGTGAACAATAGGGTATGTTTGGGCCTACCTGATTCAAAGGTTGTACAACTTCATGAAAGGTTCCTTCTACTAACTCTTCCAAGTCTCTAACCAACACTGAATCTTCCAAGATGGGACGGTCTTTCTTCTTGTATTCTCTTCGGGGTAAATCAGGAGTAATGGGTAATCCTCCAATACTCTTTACATAAGCCCATGTGTGTCTTCTTAAATCATTTACCACTTGGTTGTCCATAGTGAACAAATGTTCTCTATTCTCTTTAGTATTTGAATCAAGAAAACTGCTTTAAAAACTATCACTGGTGGATTTATTTCGAGGAAGTGGATTTCCCCAGCCAACCATGCACTGGCGGCCCTCCTTCTAGCACCAGAAACTGTTGAGGACTGGAAATTCGTAGGCAAAAAAAACAAAGGATTCTCTCCAGTCAACGTTCCCAACTAGCCCGTGACTATTTGGTGTAGGGAATCCGTCTGGTTTGCGGTCTGGCTAACGTAGGTCAAGTGACAAAAATAAAAGGTTTTACCGGTTGCGGCCCGATCCACCGTGTATATTTTGTAATTTTGACTTTAAGTATGACATGCAAGTGCCTAGATAAAGATGCATATTGATTGAGAATGCAAGGAGTGGTCACAATGTGATGCGCAGGTTCTTTCCTCTCATCTTAAACTCTCTTGCATCTAAATCACACACCGCAAGGAATTAAATCTAACTACCTAACCTATCCCTAGGGAGAAAGATTATCACTTATTAATGAGTAATTTATTTTGTGCATGCATTATGAAAAAATTACAAATAGATGATACCTGATTTCTTATTACTTCAATTCTGGCTGCGCTCAAGTGAATTTGGTCTTCTAACAACTGCACACTAACCACAGAATGAGCTACTTCATTCCTTTGGGTTTGCTTGTCTATGGCCTTGATGTGCTGTATCATTTGCTCATCTTCTTGATATCTTCTTTGCAACATCTCCAAAAATAGGCTATGGTATGGAAAGATATCCATTCTCGATTCAGCCTCTACCTGGCAGCGATTATAAGTGATCAAAAGTCTCCTGAAGAATTCTACACAAGCCCCCTTTGTCTTCTTGACAGCCTTCTTGAATTCTTCGGCTGTGTTTATGGAAAACTCTAGTAAATCATAGTCTTTCCTTAGGGCTTGTTAATCTTTTGATGGTAACTCCGCAGGAGTTTCTTCATTCACTTCCAATCTCGCCATCCTTCCTGTTAGGACTTCTAATATATCCTACAATCTGTCCACAAAATATGAAGAGGTTTCCAAAATCTCTTCTAGCCGATTGTACACCTACAAGCTCCTACACCTTTCTTCCTCTATGGCTACTTGCATCTGGTGCATTTTGCTCCTCTGTTCCAGAACATGCTCCTTGAAAGGATGGAGATTGGCTTGTTGTTCCCTGGCCTCTTCTAGAGCTGCTGTTAATGAGGGAACCTATTCTCTCAGCTCTGCAGTAAGCCCCTGAGATTTCCTTTCAGATTCCTCCAAGGTAGCCTTCTATAGCTCCAATTCCACTATATTACCTAGCAGTTGCTCCTTTTCTGTTCTTAACTCTTGATATTCCTGTTGCACTTTCTCCAGACTTCCTTGGGTGGCCTCCATAGATCTCTTCTCTACTTCGAGGGACTGGAGCTCAGCTTTTGAAGACTTTATTTCTCATTGTATGTCTTCAAAATTTCTTTTCAACCTATTATTTTCCTCTCTCTCTCTTCTTAGGGTATCTTTGAGCAGGGCAAAAGACTTCTTTGACTGCTTAAGATCAGTCATCATCCGATCTACATTGTCCTCAGAAGCATGGATCAATGTAGCCCTAGCTCTGATGGTGAATCTGGGGTCCTTGTCTATTCCATATACTATAGTTGTATCATTTATCATTTTTCCCGACTTCCCCCCAGTCTCGACCTTTCTCTCGGTCCTCTTCACTATTCTTTTATTTTCCCTATCATAAAAGATAATGTTGAAATTCGGTACTTCCTCCCCTTTTTTCTGCTCAAAAGGGATTAGCCTAAGGGTGGGGACCATAGCCTATGCTATTGTGCTGGCAGCAGCTGCCTTAGGATCTTGAATATCAGGATTACCCAAGTCCTGAGCCTGACTATCTACAGGATCGGAAGCTGATCTCTCTGTCCCTGTCAGCTTTATCCTCTCTACTTCTTGTTTCTTCAGTTCCTCATCCATCTTTCTTTTCTTTTCCTCCTCTTCATTCCGGGTAGCTTCCTCTACCTTTCTAGCTGCTTCTTGTTCAGCTCTTCTCTTCTCTTCCTCCTCACCTTTGAGCCAACTTTCAGCTTCCTGTGCTAATCTCCTAGCATTTTCGTCCCTTTTCCTGGCTTCTTCCTCCTCTGCCTTTTCTTGCTCATCCTGTCCTTTCTCTCCTTTGGTGTGATTTTATTTTTAAACCTTCTTCTTAAGACTGTTATATTTTGTGCACTACGGAAAATGGATTCCTCTCTATCCCAGTGGCTTGTGTATTCAAAATGTACATTCGTCTCTCTGCAGTGTTCTGCCACTTTATTCTGGGAATCATTCCTGTGGAAACGCATTTCCCCAAAATGGAATTTCACCAATTCCTCCACAAATTCCTCAACTTTCTTTACCCTTGTGAATTTATACCTTCCAACCTGAATGGCAAAGGAGGGTAAGCTACTTTCTTTTTTTCAAACAGAAAGCTTCCTATGCCATCTAAAAAGACTTGTCTAATTGCCTCTTTGTGGACTGCATAGTTAGTGGCGTACTTAGGCAGTAGTGAGGGTGCTCTAGAGCATCCATACATTATGAAATATAATCCATCCTCACTTAAATAATAGTCTGCATATTCTTCAATCACCTGCAATGCCTCCTCCGACATGTAGTTGCACTCTTTCAAGAAAATCAAGGTATACAATGGCATAATGAATTGCTCACACACTTCCCTATAGTGACTGTGGTATTTGTGTGCCCACAGTGGCTTGTATGCTGAGTAGACTGGTGTTCTTTCCCGGTCCCAGATACACCTCAGATTGGGGAAGGGTTGGTTGCATAGTATGCAATCAATCAGTATAGAGCTCATGTAGAACTCTGATCTCTTCTAGGACACCCCTCCTAATGCTGATACAATGCAGGCTGAGAGGCTGTTGGACACAATGTTTGCCCAGTTAAAAATTGTCCCCTGTGTTGCAACATAGAAAATGATAGGCACCCATTCTAACTTGAAGCTTTTACCGTGGGCCCTCCCGAAAATAATGTTCAGCATCAGGGAAATGAACCTGTATGGAGTTCTGAGAGTGGCAGTATCATATTCCCTGGTTGGCCTAGGTCTAAAATTCCTGCCAGGCACCAGCATTCTCTTTAATGTCTTAACTAGGTCCATGTTAATTGCCTTCAACCAGTCTTCAGTCAAGTATACTTGTGCTTCTGGTAAGTGGTATGCCAATGCTACATACCCAGTGCTATAAGCAGCATAGCCCTGTTTATCAACATTTTCCAAAATCATGGTGGTTACATCTGCCCTGGGCAGAATCCACCCAATCACCTCTAAGCATGGAAAAAGCTCAGGTCTAGTAGCAATTTTCATCAATGAATATCTCTCTGTATTGGCATATATGGTTTCTTCTTCAAAACCTATGTCAAGTACTTCTCGATGCGTAATTAATCTGTAAATTCCCCCCCATTGATATTCGGGTTCCACACCAACTATGCATTTGGTGTCCTCGTAGGTGTATTTGACTCTGGTAACGATTTCGACTTCAGGTTCCTCTTCTACCATGAGAGCCTTCTTCTTCTAACGTTTAGAAATCTTAGATTCTGAGGAATTTCCCTGTCATATACAGAAATTGCTTTTAGGTTCTATTGGGTCATTTCCAGATAACATTCAAAATGGAGACAAACTATATAAGCATCTTACCTCTTCTATGCTAAACATGAGTGCAGCTATGAAAAACAAGCAAACAATGCTCAAAAACCAAATGCTTCTACCCCAAAAATTAAAACCAGCTCATGACCAACAATTGCAGATTTAACTTAGAATATCACGGCCTTTCAAGAACGATGAATATCCCCCTCCTCTCGTCAACACGAACACAGTCTCAAATCCCCTTCTCAGCGGTACGAATTAAACACTACATGGAAGAAAAAGGTTCCTAATCCCAAGTGAGGAAACTGCACTGATAGCACACTTAACTCATAAACAAGAAGAGGAAGCTACTTGCTGCAAAACACTTGCATCATGGTTCGACGAGATAATGCATTGTGAACCTAAAAATGGTTCGAGGTTCGAATTGTAACAATCTCAACCCAAGGGGTGCAACCTCCACATCGCGAACCTGGTTTGCGAAGACGAGGGCGACCAAACTGTGGAACCAAACTCATGGCCTCTCAGAAGAAAACCATGAAAACGCCCTCCCTGGACAACCAAACATAGACTGGGGGAAACTGGTGTGGACAGTGTAACGGTCATCTGCACCAGTTTCCCCAGCAGTCGAGTGCGAGCTGCAAACCCCTAACGGCCACGAAAGTCATCATTGAAAAACTAAAAAACCCCCCACCGGGAAGCCATACCATTTACCTCGAATATATATACATGTCGAGATGGGAAAACCTAGGTAACCACTTAATCGCAGAGGCAACGAACTGACCTAGGACAACAAAAAAAAGTTCGACCAATCAAACGGAAAGGTAAACGGGCATAAGGGCCTACCTGGCACTGTGTTGTGTGACTGGTGGAGGAAAACCAGTAAACTTCCATGGCGGAGCCACCTAGGAGCAAAGGTACTGACAACAAAATCCTTGTTCTGCTTCAGCGAAAACGACAGCATCGAGAAATCGCCAAAATACAATAAAATAATAAACCCCCAAACCCAAAATATATATGTCGCGGTCAACATGCAATTGGCGGGAAAAATAAGATCATTGGGCAACAAAATACTAAGGGATAGGCTATCTTATCAACACCACCTCCGCAACAACGGATGATGAAACAACCAGGAAACGCGCAATGGCATCAGCGGAGAAACAAATCAAGACTCGAATCGGAGCTCACGAGACTAAGGCTTCGGGTCAATAGATGGTTGAAGAGCCGCAACGGTGGAAACCATAAAGGAAATGAGTTCCGTAGACCAGCAAAATAAAGTAAAAATAAACATGCCTCAAGCAAAAAACATCAACCAAGTGGACAAGATAGATCAAACTATCGGAATCATAGTGCTTTTTAGAGCCACAACGGCGAAAGTTGAAACAACCCAGGACCTGTGAAACAAAATGGCAGGGATCAAAAAAGGATAAAACAAATTTCAGACAACTTCGCAGAACCTTCTCCGCAACGGCTGAAGATCTATAGACAAAGGTTCCGATGGGATACCAAAACAGTTGCCGACAAAGAAAAATGCATCAGAGACCAATAACATTTGAATCGGACGTGATGTCTCGTTCCTTTTTGAAACGATGGGTGTGCAGATAACTAGACTTTTGACTCAAAATTCTAAGCACTTCTGATAGCAAGGAAAAATCAATTCAAACAGTAAAACATGGATAGCATAAAAATAAATCTTTGCGCAAACACCAAATAAAACAAAGAGCTGAGCAAAACAAGTAAAAGGAGGGTCCCAAATTTTTTTGAAATTTTGGGAAAATGTTGCAGCTGCAACACATCGTAAGACCAAGCAAAGATATCACAAAATTCTTTAAAAATCTTGGTGTATTCTTGAATCTCAGCATGGGAACATTCTGCCCCAATATAGACATTCTCTATCCTGCCAAGATCGCGATAGATATTAATAGGAATCATTGGAGATATATTTTCCATGTTTCCATCAGCCATCGGACCAGGAGAGCTTAATGGAACTATAGGACTACCAATTCTCTCACTAAGAACCTCCCTAAAGTCCTCATGATCCAAGCGGTCAAGCTTGGGAAGAAATTAAGATCTATGATGGAGCTCTTCCCATGGTGGCTCAACTCCCGACGTGGCCTCAATAATCACTTTGTCTGAAGGAAAAACACTATCAAGACAGTCGTGCACGTGAGAATACTGTACTTCCCATGCAAGAAGCACATATGGTTCCTCCTCCTCCATCCACAAAGAGGAAGGATTAGGCTCTGCAACACACTCAAGATTAGCTTGATAAGCTACCATAGTTGCAGGCAATGGCACGTCCGTCACGATGGGCTCACTCGAAGGACTCGGTGTAGGAAGAATCCAAGGATCTTCCATATGACTCATGCGAAAATACACCGATCTCATAGATGTCAAAGCCTCACCGGAACTAGACCCTATCATAAGGATAGGTGCAAGACAACTAAAACTTCCCGTGAGGGATGGATACATGCCCACACCCACACTCCTAGTTGCCGGCTGAGAGTGCTCTACAATCGAGATCGAAGCTCCCAAAGATGCGGTAACTGACAGATTCTTGAATGACGTTTGATCAGTCGTAACTATCTTCCCATTAAATGGAAAGACATGAAATAGGGAAGAAGCTATTGCTTGCATACTGTACATCCAATTCCTACCTAGCAAGAGATTGTAGTTAAGGGGTGCATCAACCACCTTGACCTCATCGCAACAGTCTTTCCTCCCAAACAGACCTTAAGGGAAGGAAGGATCCCGTGTGACCTAAACGATCTCCCATAAAATGCAATTAACATGGTCATCGATTTAGACAACTCAGGGGAACCTAAACCCTTCCAACATGATAAAGACATCACAGAAGCAGCAGTGCCTTTGTCAATCACAGTGCGCTTGATAGTCATGTTAAGACATTCTACGTGAATCAAAAGAGACACATAGTAAGGCAAGCAAGGCTGAAGTCCTGCGGTTTCAAATTTAATCACGGAAAAAATAATTATCATCATTCACACCAAGGGCATAAAGAAAACCTTTCCTTTGCGAAGGACAACTCTGAATTACTTCTAGTTCAGACATCGCACAAGGAGTTCTAGGCGGCTCGAGCATTAGGATTGTGCCCCGAATGCTTAAGGAATCCCTTAGGAATGCGAGGTGTAGCTTCAGGTTTATCCACAGGTTTTTCAATATGCAAAGGAGTCCCTGGTGGATCACGTTCCTTTCCTCGGTTGGGTTGTGACAAACCATAGTCCTTTGCACAGGTCACAACTTTCGCAGCACGTACCATGTTAATGCAACCATGACCACTACCCTCCGGTAGATCTTGATCACCACCAGACTGATCATGGTTCCTCAAGTTCATATTTTGATTGTGAGGTAAAGGGTTAGTCAGCACAGCTGGGCCCTATGCTAAGAATATTGAGGCTTCATCGATACGAGGGCACAAGTAAGTGAGGTGATATTCCTTACACAACTTGTAAGGAAATTTAACCTTACGTTTAGCTTGCTTGTCCCCCCTAGCATTACGGGCATTCTTGTCATTATTATTAGCATTTTCATTCCTATTCCCACCCTTATGATTGTTCTTACCCTTCTTTTTATTCCGTTTGGGCTGCTGGTTACCCTTCTGGTCCGACGATTGCACCGAAAGCACACTCGTCGTTTGGCTGGGTTGAGATGAATTCGTGGCTTGTCCCGAAAAAAATTGGTTGATTGACAATTGACTAACTTGTTTTGCAATGAATCTGCAGGTTTAGCACTCGCACAACCAACAATGCCATCGGTATGTGGTCTAGGTTTAACTTTGGGGTTGAAACTAGAACACGGAGCATTGGGAATGATCTCATATAACAAACCGGATTTAGCATAAATCAAATCCAGTTCCTACGCCCTAAAAATGGCTTGTTCCTCATTTTGCACTCCGGATGTAGAAACATCCTTCGCTATATACAGAAATAACGACTTAAGGAACCATTCGAGGAGGAATTTCAGTGGTATAAAGGCTTTAATCAACCTCTTTTGTCTACGCTACTCTTGGATATGATCCGAGATATGTGTGGCTTTATCCTATCAAAATTCTGACAAGAGTTCCGTACCAACATCATAACGCACTGGTAGCTAGAAATGGTTAAGAAAAGTCATCGCTGGGTCATTGAACAAAGCAAATGCCCCCCTAGGTAAATCTATATACCATTTCGTGGAAGGCCCTGTAAGGGTGCGTTGAAACAGCCTTAAATGGATTGAGTCCTGGTGTAAGGAATTCGAAGAGCACCATAGGTGAAAGGTATTAACATGTTTTCTCAGATCCTCTCCCAGTTTTCCATCGAATTTGGGTATGTCCGAGGGAAGCTTAGTAGGGATAGCCAGCTAAGCCGGGTCATGAGCTACAGGATCATTCGTTAATCTCGACAAGTCAAAAAGATTCAGCATTGCGAGGAAAGGGAGCTGAGGATGATTAGGTTGATGGACCGCTCCCTGATAGTTCTGATTCACATAGGTATGATTACCATAACCACCATGGCCTTGGCCATAGTGCCCTCCTCCCATTTGACCTATATAGGGTGGCATGGAAGCACCATAGTGTGGTATACCTTGACTATTCAGAGCTACAAAGCCGTAAGTTGGAGAGTAAGCGGGTTGTTGATACCCACACCCATAAGGTGAAGAACCCTGTCCATACTGCGTCCCATAATAGGGTCCATAAGCCATCGCATGAGAGGTCCCATGAGCCACTCCGTAAGTAGGAATATACGTTCCGAAAGTAGGAATATACATTCCAGAAGTATGAATATACGCTCCGGAAGTAGTAATATGACCTCTAGAAGTATGAACATGACCTCCTGAAACAACAGGCGGTACTTCAACCTGAGACACAAATGGTCGAGTAACCGAAGTATGGACATGACTCGTAGCAACGTTCCGACCCGAAGGACCACGTGAATGAGGTGGAGGGTGAACATTCGAAGAAATAGGGACGGAGGATGAAGGGACCTATGTAATTATGTACATTTTATTCCCTATAGTCACTCATCTCGAATCTAGTATCCTAATAGGATCACTAACCCTAGACCTAGGAGGAATATGTGATGCAGCTTCCACCACCGGGATGGAAGGTGCAATGTGAATTGTACTCCCAAACCTCTCTGCATGGTAAGGAATGAGAGTGCCCCCAGGTATAGTTTTGGGCTCAAACTTAGACTCAACATGGAATGCCAAATCATGTGTGGAAAAACCTGACATACCATAACTACCATAATTGGTGCTCGCAGGTTCAAAATGAGTCTCATCATCTTTCGAAATTCCATACCGACGATGCGTCAATGGGGGATCAACACTAGAGTAAGTAGGTCTATCATGAAAAGTACTTATCTCAGAAATTACAGGACCTAACTTAGTCAAATCAGGTGAAGGATCATAGTTAGGATTAAACTCCCCATCTTCCACTTGAATGGGAGAAGGTGGTTCAGCAATACCTTCTACATGGTCTCCCATCATGTGTGAATCAATGTGTGAAGTAGTCCGCCTGGACTGTCTATTTCTCTCTCCCAAAGAAGGAGGAGATGTAGAAGGTGGAAGTCTTGCTAAACGATGAGAAAGGTGAGGAGCCACACCTGAATCCACAATGACTCAAAAATTATAAAAGACTCTCTATATACGCAAACCCTAGGCAAGCTAACGTGCACAGAGCAATCACCAATAAAATATAAATCCAAACACAAGCAATCAAGGGTAGGATAAGTGAGCTCCCAAATAAAGCAGGTATGTCTCACCCAGGAGAGGCTTGAGACTCCCATACACAACAAGTGGAGGTATGTAACCAATTAGTGTGGCCCTCAGCTTCAATGCGTAAAGCGACTGTGTTGTCTGACCCCAACCTGGCTGGGACAACCGCAGAATAACCCCTGCAGAATACCCCCTCTATATCCTAGGTAAGGTCACCTCAATATAATCAATGCTCAGGTGGACAGTTGCAGGCGGAATTGACCGTATGGGCAGGGTAGAAAATCCTGAAACTCTTGAAACAGCCCCCAGATACGAATACAATCCTGGAAATATCTTCGGTACTACTCAGTTATGACTAGGGGTCATCCCAATCAATAACCGCTCACAATGCCTCGTGCTTAACTCCCTTTTGAGAGGAGGATCCTGAGAAACACTGGTTATACCAAGGAATTTCACACACTCACCTGGATAGACACATACATGTTGTTGTTTAGTGGTCTTGGAGAATTTACTCACAATGAACTATTCCAAGACCCTAAAACCTAATCTTGTTGGTGAACCCTATCAAATAAAATAGTGTAGTTCATTTTAATTAATCGTTGATTTTAATTGGCTTTATTGCTCAAAAGAGGTATATGGCCGTGCAACTAATGGCGTTATGACGCAACATGAAGCAAAATGCACACCTAACAATCAATGCAAATGCATTGTGTCCATGAAAAATAGGGTATGCTACTACGTGAAATGCACAATTTTCTTCGAATGATAGGTGCAATCTTTCCTATATGAAATCCTGACTAATACTCCAAAGCAAATCTAGTGCAAGTACTATGCAAAATGCAAGATGCAATGCATGATGATAAGCAAATATTTTTGGATTTTTTGAAAAAAAATGAGATATAAAAACAAAAGAATGGCTCTACAACCCCCAGACTCTGCAAGCACACACAAGAAGCACTCAAGTGGCAGTCAAGCAAAGTACTAAGGTAAAATAAATCTAATGCACTAATCCCAAAACAAAAAATCGAAAATGCAATGACAAGAACATTCTTCAAAAAAATAAATTTTACCCTAAAAAAAAACATCTCTGGTCAGAAATAGAGGTGTATACAGATTCTAGCAGTATCAAAGGAGACTCAGCAATCATCAAAATTCACCCAGCAACAATCCATCTTCCTCTAGAAGGAAAAACTAAGGGCATACGCGACTGTTCGCAGTAAACCCACGTGTGTATGTGGAAATAGCAGTGAAATCCGCATATATACGCGACTGTGGGTTAAAAACTCGCGTACAGGAAGAATGGTGCATAAAAATAAAGGCAAACAAACAAGCTGAAACAAACTTCACACCAATCAGACAATACCATGAAAACATGCCCCTAGACCAGACAGAGAAACAAGAGAAAAAAGAGCAATTCAAAGTCATTGAATGCTGATAGAAAACCCCCAAAGGACAACTACTAGGAACTCCCCAGTGGAGTCACCAATTCTGTTACAGAGAGAAATTCCTATGGCTTGGGGTACCACAACAGACAGCTTGACTTCAGAAATCAATCCTTTCCAATATGCAATAGAAATCAAATATCTAACACTAAAGGATCAGACCTCGTACCTTATTTCGGACGGTTGAAGTAGATCCCCGTTGAGCTTTCCAACTTCAGCTTGAATTGATAAATCAATTCCTCAATAACAACTACATCCATCATAGTGTAAATGTCTGAGCATGCAAACAGATCAGCTCTAAGGTTTTTTTTCAAGCCATAGGATGCCACTAGCCTCGAGTCTATGCCACAAACATTTCCACAAGGCCTAGTCACTTCCAATCCCATTTCCTTAATGACATGCAAAGGCATTACATTCATGGCTACTCTGGAATCCAACATGCAATTATGCAGGACCATATTCTGAATGTGCAAGGTTAGGTAAAAGGGAGGGTGACCACCATTCTTTCTTTCATAGATAGCAGATTGTATGTTAACAGGTGGATCATTTGCATCTTTCCTAAGTTGTATCCTCTTAGGACTCTATATGCGATTGGATTCCAAAACAAACTCAGGGGTTTCTTCTTGGCCAATGCCATCAAAGAACTCTTCTACTTAGCTTCTTATAGAGGGCACATTCATCAGTTCAGTTATAGGGATTTTACACATTATCTTGCTCAACTCTTTCTCTATGTCAATGTTCAACTTCAAATCTCCTAAGGCAAGATCTTCTTCTTCCTTTTTATCTTCATTAAATACTTTTTGTTTGTCAAAGAAAGAAGGTTGGGGGGGCACTCTTTGTTTATATATTCTAGCCTGTGGTTCCTCTTTCGTTATAGGGATGTTTATTGCACAACATGAAGGTTTAGGCTCATCAAAAAAATCCTCTTCCTGCTCCCAAGTTTCTTCCTCTTCTTCCCATGGTTCTTCCTCTTGGAGAATTCTTCCAAACCCATCATCAAAAGATAAATCATTCATGAAATTGATGTTGTATGGTTGGTCATCAAGGTGACTGGTGTTTGTTGGCTCTTCATCATTTTCATCACACCAATTAACATTCCCCTTCTCAGGATTCTCTGGATACTCGGGCCGTATTCTATTAGGATCTCTCTTAGGACCTCTATTGTTGTTTTAGTAAGGTTTAGGGCCATAAGGGTTTCTATGTCTCTCTGGATCGTGAAAAATAGTGACACTCTTAGTCAGGACAGTCAGTTGCTTCATCATCTCTTGCATGGTTTCTAACGTGTCCTTTGACTCTTTTGGCTCATTCACAGGTTCCTTAGGCTTTCAGAGCTTATGGTCAGATCTAGAAGTGGATGGGGCATAAAGATAAAAGAAGCTTTGCTTGCCCATAGATGTTGCATGTTGCTCAGCCATATTCGCATTGAACTGGGCAGTCTTCAAGTCATTTGTATTTTTATCCTTCAAGATAAAACCCAACCAACCATCAAAGGAATTTAGATAATGGATAACAATTGCTTGGTCCTTTGGTCTAGTTTCATCTGGGATATTTCCTACAGTCTTGTCAAATCTCAGGTTGAATTCATGGGTTGTTTCATTCTCCCTCTTCTTTATGTCAAACAGTTTATGCAAGAGCAACTTCCCATCCAACTTGTGAGACCAGTCATTGTTAAGCTTTGTGACGAAGTGGCCATAACCATTGATGGATGAAGCAGGTAATCTATTAAACCACTTATGCACATCTCCTTCCAGAGAATACAGGAGGCCTCTCATGAATACATCCTCATCCATATCTCCATATGCTTGCATATGATCCCAGACTTTATCAATGTGGTCTTCGATGGAGGTAGCTGACACTCCATCAAACTTACGAACTTTTTCAAAATATTTCTCAGGCATGTCATACGGGGCCCCTTGGATCGGGGAGAAATATAAAGGAGATGCCTTGGCCTTCCTTCCAAACATCCTAGGGTTTTGTGGAGGAGGAGCATTTTTATTTCCACTAGTGTTTGTTCCGTCCATCGGGTTAGATGAGGCTGAAAGGGATCCCAAAAGATGACTAGAGGAAAGAGTGGGGTTGGATACCTATCTATTTTTCCTTGTGTAAGTTATGGAGATTCCTTGAGGGTTTATGGGGTGCTCTAGTAACTTAAGATTAATATGTTGGGTACGCTCCTCAGTGGAGTCGCAATGTGGAGTCTCCAGGTGAACCACACAAGTAATTCACCAATACAAGATATGTCGTTGTAAAAATGTCGAACCAGGGTAGGGCTCTACCTTCCCCAGCAACGGTGCCAAAATGTTGGCAAAGAGAATGGCAGTATAGCTTGAGGAAAAATTTCGAACCAGGGTATGCCTCTACCTCCCCGACAACGACGCCAAAATGTTATCACCAACCTTGTAGTTTCCTGTGTGAGGTAGATCCGGGATGGATGGTAGAGGGGAAAGCAACTAAGGAGGTGGAACCAAGTCTTCCTAGACTCCCAAATGGATGGTTGTCACACCAATCAAGGCATTCTTCACTTTATTTCATCTAAGTCCAAGACAACAAAGAGGGAGACCCGAATCTACTCCCGATAGGAGAGATCAGATGAAATGTGGCTTTGAGGTACGTAAGGTGTAAGGCAAATGGAAATCCTAGCTCTAGTGTTTAGGTACTAGTAACTGATGAAGATGACCACTATATTGGGAAATGTAACTGTGATAGTGTGAGAAAGGATAGAGCTGGGACTGTCTAGTACCAAGAATATAGACTCTATTAAGGATATGAAAGTATCATGTAACCTGAGTTATCAAGGAATGGTCAACTTTCGGGGAAAGAGGTTACAAAGGGCTAGCGTTATGCTTGGATATCAGTACAGGTTTTTAGTGAACCCACCTAGGATATGTTTTGATCTATGGACATAAAAAAGGATTTGGCACGAAAGATTCAGGTTACAGGAAAATTAGTAGAAGGAGGGCTAGTGCTATAGTTTGGAGAGGTAGATCTGCAGATCCAAAGCCACTACGAGACTATCAGCTCAGCATTGGAGTGGAAATAAGATCAGGATGGCCCAATCTACAAACCCAAATCAGCAAATTTTAGGAAAAAATAGATTTGGAAAAGTCAAAATCTAATCAGGGGGGCTAGGAGGCTGAAAGTCAGTTTTTCATATCTAAGGCAACCTGGAATGAACTAGCTCAGCGTTGGGGGTGATTTGGACTATGTGATATGTGAACTATCAGTATATGAAGTTAGAAATTAGAAAAATTCAAAACCCTAGCAAATCAAATTTTCAGTGGGGGCGCTATGCAGTTTTCAGGCTAAAAATCAGATCTAGGTCAAACCAACAGGAACTTAACCATCGTTGCAGTAGATTCAATGAAGGGAGGCCCGATCTCTGAAACATAGTAGTAGTTTGGCCAAATATCAGGCAGTTCCTGAATTTAGTATTTTTTAAACGTTTTTTAGTATTTTAAGGGTTTTCAGAAAGATGGAAGGAAAACAACTACAATGGATTCAGATCTGTAAAAGAGAAGAGAATTACCTGTTGGATCGTACCTAGAAATGCTTGTAGAAATATTAACAGTGATGATCCTTGCTATCTTGATCAGTTCTGGAAGATCCAAGTGATTTCTATGACAGATGTAAGCCCCAAGATACCAATGCGCCCCCTACCATGCATGAGCAAACGTCAACAATATCATATTTGCTAAGACAAGATAAAGAAACCAAATGCTATAGGAAATTAAAAAGAAGTAATCATAGATCACAATGACACTAATGAAAACCCATTGATCCAAGACGAAAATAACTGAACGAGTTGAGATCCCCCTGCGAAAACGCTCCAGCCAAAACGCCCTCTTGTAGACAAGACAATGATAGCAGAAAAAATATAGATATCACATGAATTTCCACGATGCTAGGAAGCAGAAGACTATCCAATCACCATTTGAGAACATCAGATGCAAAGCAGATCCAGAAAATATCCATGAAAAAATCTTTCTATTATTCAGATCCAAGAGCCAAAGAACCCTTACAAATGAGAAGCTCTCTCCTTTAAATAGAAATGAGAGAACCACAATCATAACTGAATCCTAACCACTTTAAAAATGAGTGGCTAATATTAAAAGATAAAATATTCTAATCAATGGTTGAGATGAGCTCAACATACAATAAATGGTTCAATATAACCATAAAGTACCAAAGAGGACTAAATCACCCATAAAGAGGGTACCCCACTCAACAAGAAATAAATGAAGCACATGGTGGGTCCATGGAGTGTTGAAAAAATCCCTATGGGTGTCCCCATGGAACAATAAAATAATATAATATTTTAATTCTTTGACTTTGTGCCTCCTTGAGGAAATCGTGAGCCTCCCAAAAGCTCCAGAAAATAATATAAAAATGCACAAAAATAGGTGTGGGCCCAATCAGGTGCTGCAAATGCTGGAGAAGGTGTGGAGGACATCACTCTCATCATTATGATTCATCCCATGTTATTTCCTTTCCTCAGTAGCCCAAATCGATTTCCTTATTATCCATTTAATCATTTTTTAATCTGCCTTGCGAAACATGAACCTGCCAAAACAGCCTCCTAGGGTGCCTGTGTTGTCAAACTAAGTCCACCAGGCTCTCTGGGATGGGGGTACTATGATACAAATAAGTGGCTGCACCCCCTATTCCCACACAATGCCCTAGGAGATTCAACTGAAACATGTCCCTGCTCAAACATATCAACCTGTGAAGAAAAACTGCATCAGAGAGGCAGAATGAGCCTGATCATATCTGCAAGTGCCCGGAACTAGAAATAAACTATCTCATTAGACTCAAAGATTGCAAATCCATCTAAGGTGTATACTCATACCCCTCACAGGTATCTATCTGATCATCAACCATATCCAATAAACAATATAACCATTTGTAAATGATCAGACACCAATAATAACTCAGACTATCATCCATCTGCTGCAAGTGTTAAAAGGCTAAGACATGCTCTACAACTCATTCAAGCAACAATCACAACAAGTAGTAGTCATTTCACTGGTCGTACATCAACCAATACATATATAAGGCTTTATTTATTATTACTCAGACTAGACTTTCAGGACTATACTCACTTCATAGTTGTATCCAATTTGCTAGTGAACGGTGAAGGATGAAATTGACAAGGCTAAGGAAAAGGATGACTTCCTACTTAACATCATGAAACTTTGGACATGGAAAGGGAATACTCACTATAACCAATGCCGTACAAACAACAACACAAGGAATGCAATTTCCTCGCAAATGGTTGAATTGTTTAGAGAGTGCTTATTCAACTTAGGCATCATGACTACATCAAACTTGATCCAATTTCATTAGGATCATCAATTTTATTTCCATGGCCTTTTTGGCCTATATGACCCTTTACGACTTCACCAGTGCTTAAAAGCACAGCCAATCGCGGCTTCCATCTGGGACATATTTATTTTACAAGGTCAGCAATATTTGGATATAGCATATTTTTAAACATTGCCTTTTGGACCTTTTCTTATACCCTTCAAGGGGTATTTTAGCATTTCATTGCTCTTTTCCTCTTTACATATGTTAAGAAACACAGTTTAGCATTTTCATTTTCCATGGGCGCATATATAATATTTCCAATATAAGTAGTACATGAGCTTTCAGTTTTAGCCAACAACATCTCAAGTGACCAAGGGGAGTTCTGCACAGTTCCAAACATTGGGACAACCGACCAGAATGATTTAGGCATACAATCCAACTCACCAAAGGTAAGTTTTGTCACCAACTCAAAGCCGAGACACAATATAAATAGGGAGGTTTGTCCAACAAAATTTCTAGCGAGAAAAAAGATCCTCCATGCCATAAGTCAAGAAGTCAGTCGAGTTGAAAACTAAACTGAAAGGTAATGGATGGGTGGAGATAGTGAATGATGAAGCCAACACTAAAAAGACAAAACAATGGTGGGAATGACTACCCCTATTCTCCCTAAGGAGGGTAAAACCAATGAGTATAGATCAAGAACTTCCAAGTCTAAGTAGGGACATCAATACATAATACAAAATACATCCAAGTCCATATAATTATGACCGCAGATCATGACACCACAAGTTAATACATGTCACAAAAATGAGTACAAGAGCAATGATAACCATAAAACAATAGAAAACGTTGAGTCATAGTCATGCAATATAATCCATCTGAAACACCATCTATCCAATGACAAAGCACTGATATAAAACTGGGCATCAATAACTGCTCTGTAATGACTAAATGGCTACATCGGTCCTCAAATATGAGTGTCATGAGACTCAGTCCTGACATGGGAGAGTACAATACTCCACTAATACAATAATGATCCGTCAAAATTGCTCATCTCAGCATCTCATATGTAAGAGATATGGCTGAAAAAATGTATTGTCACTGAAAAATAGAATATGGTAGCCTCGCTACTATATATGTGATAACATCTGGCTCCAGCTGGGACAAGTGCTCTGCTGAAAAGAGTGCTTGAGAACCTCAGAGTCTCTGGTCCTCACACTCTACTTCTTGCATCCTCGATCAATCCATCCAGCTCTGCAACTACTACCAAGAATGTAGCTGACTACCTGCAACATGTGCAGAGCTATACCAAACTCACAGACCGGTCGTCAGAACAATATGTGGATAAGATATAAAATATTGAAAATAAAGATGCATGAAACTGAAAAGTAGAAAATAAATCTAATCTATAACCATAACTTTCAATAAAAGTTTGATTTTTTATTTTGCAGGAAAATAGAATTACAATAAGAGCTTCAAAGGTGAGCTTCAGACAACAAAGCAAGATTCTATACTACTGCCGAGAAAGGCTTATTCATGTACTACCTACTCTACTCTACCAGGAAAAGTGGGACTCAAGGCTAAGTGAGGTCAGGAATACATCCCCTCAAATCCCTCTGGTTGAAAGGAAGTAAAATCTGTCATCCAGTACTGGTGATAAGAAAACATATATCACCCACACAACATTCTACAGAAAAAGTTCCAACCCAAATATCATTAGCTTGCCCCGATCGGAAATGCAACCAATGATTTTGGATAAGGACTTTACTTCTAGCAGGAAACCTATTCCTATTTACTGATTCGGGGACGACTTCAATGTTATGTATTGGCATGGGAGGGACATCGACGATGTTTCATGGTTGTGGGGTGATAATCCTTGAGCTTCTCCTGGAAGGTAATATGTCAAACATGGGTGGACCACCGTCAATGGGAATAGCTATGCTACCAACTAGGATCTCCCTAATCTCTTTCCTTATCCCCTGTGTACTTGTACCAGGATTATCCTCACGAGGAGATACTACATGTTTGACAGTTTCTCCCAATGTCCAGAAGTCTCTATCTTCTTCCAAAGCAAGATGAATATGGGATATAACAGTACCGTGGCTAGATCCTTCCCCTGTAGGAACATGAATATGCATACCCTCTATATTGGTTGGTTCTACTCCGGGCTATGGTGCAGAAGAACTAGGAATGTGAGATAGATCATGATTGTGAATATTGGATGACTCAAGTGGCAGGAGAAAGTTAGGAATAAGAGGATAAGTAGATAAGGCACTAATTGGTGTGGCTAAAGGAGTTTGAAAAATAACAAGATTGTTGAGATTAAAATATCATTCAGGCGCATCATTTATTAAGGCATCCTCTTGCCAACTCAAAGAATTATCATGGACTTGAATTAGGTTACCATCTTCCAAAGAAAAATGAGATAATGACCAAGAAAAGTTAGAAACACGGGTGCTACTGACCCCGTTATCAACATCTACTACACTAGATAAATCAAGATGGTTTTCCCATGGGTAAATGGGTTCCAATATCTAGATTTCTCTTTCTGTATTTTGGTCAATTAAAGCACACCATTGATTCATTCTACGAGGAATTCTTCGAACATGTCTGGCATTATCAACTTAATCAACTTCAATTATAATATTTGTTGCATTGTTTTTCTCGTGATCCTGGAATGGGTTCTCATTTATTCTTAACTCCTCTAATTCCTTTGAGCATTCACCTTCAAGCATTTCCAAGTTAATCATCCTGGCAATTTGATTTATTTAATTTTCTTCCGAAGATAAGTCAGAGTCTTCCATTGCCAAAAACATGCTTTCAGGCTGTCTATATTTCCACACTTCATTTGCATCTTCTACAAGATGGGCCTTAGCATTATTCAACAATTCTTCCACATATGTGTTTTTAATCCCTTCTTCAAAAGTCTCCAAATGTTTCTCATAGAAGGGTTCCCTATTGATCTTGATCAGAGCCCCGTCAGAGTTTGGGACACAAAGGTATGATAAGTCCATCATGAGGTATCCACCTAAACCACCTACCCACTTTCTAGATAAAATCATTCCATATGCTGGGGGCAAGTCAATAACAACTACATCCATCATAGTGGAAATGTCTAAGCATGCAAACAGATCAGCTCTAAGGTTTTTGTTCAAGCCATAGGATTCCACTCACCTCGAGTCTATGCCACAAACATTTCCACAAGGCCTAGTCACTTCCAATCCCATTTCCTTCATGACATGCAAAGGCATTACATTCATAGCTGCTCCAAAATCCAACATGCAATTATGCAGGTGCATATTCTAAATGTGCAAGGTTAGGTAAAAGGGAGGGTCACCACCATTCTTTCTTCCATAGATAGCAGATTGTATGTTAATAGGTGGATCCCTTTCATCTTTGCTAAGTTGTATCCTCTCAAGACTCTATACGCAATTGGATTCTAAAACAAACTCAGGGGTTTTGACTTGGCCAATGCCATCGAAGAACTCTTCTACTTGGCTCCTTACAGAGGGAACATTCATCAGTTCAGTTACAGGGATTTTACATATTATCTTGCTCAACTCTTTCTCTGTGTCAATGTTCAACTTCAAATCTCCTAAGGCAAGATCTTCTTCTTCCTTTTTATCTTCATTAATTACTTTTCATTTGTCAAATAAAGAAGGTTGGGGGCCACTCTTCATTTATATATTCTAACCTATGGTTCCTCTTTCGTTTCAGGGATGTTTATTGCACAACATGAAGGTTTAGGCTCATCAACAAAATCCTTTTCCTGCTCCCAATTTTCTTCCTCTTATTCCCATGGTTCTTCCTCTAGGATAATTCTTCCAAACCCATCATCAAAAGATAAATCATTCATGAAATGTATGTTGTTTGGTTGGTCATCAGGGTGACTAGTGTTTGTTGGCTCTTCATCATTTTTATCACACCAATTAACATTCCTCTTCTCATGATTCTCTGGATACTCGGGCCGTCTTCTATTACGATCTCTCTCAGGACCTCTATTGTTGTTACAATAAGGTTTAGGGCCATAAGGTTTTCTATGTCTCTCTGGATCGTGAAAAATAGCGACACTCTTAGTTAGGACAATCAGTTGCTTCATCATATCTTGCATGATTTCTAACGTGTCCTTTAACTCTTTTGGCTCATTCAGAGGTTCCTTAGGCTTTCGAAGCTTATGGTCATATCTAGAAATGGATGGGCCATAATGATCAAAGAAGTTTTGCTTGCCCATAAATGTCGCATGTTGCTCAGCCATATTTGCAGTGAACTGGGCAGTCTTCAAGTCATTTGGATTTTTATCCTTCAAGCTAAAACCCAACCAACCATCAAAGGCATTTAGATAATGGATAACAATTGCTTGGTCCTTTGGTCTAGTTTCATCTAGGATATTTCCTACAGTCTTGTCAAATCTCAGGTTGAATTCATGGGTTGTTTCATACTCCCTCTTCTTTATGTAAAACAGTTGATGCAAGAGGAACTTCCCATCCAACTTGTGAGACCAATCATTGTTAAGCTTTGTGACGAAGTGGTCATAACCATTGATCGATGAAGTAGGTAATCTATTAAACCACTTTTGCACATCTACTTCCAGAGAATACAGGAGGCCTCTCATGAATACATCCTCATCCACAGCTCCATATGCTTCCATATGATCCCAGACTTTATCAATGTGGTCTTTGGTGGAGTTAACTGACACTCCATCAAACTTAGGAACTTTTTCAAAATATTTCTTAGGCATGTCATGCGGGGCCCCTTGGATTAGTAAGAAATATAAAGGAGATGCCTTGGCCTTCCTTACAAACATCCTAGGGTTTTGTGGAGGAGGAGCATTTTCATTTCCACTAGTGTTTGTTCTGGCCATCAGGCTAGATGAGGCTGAAAGGGATCCCAAACAATGACTAGAGGAAACAGTGGGGTTGGATACCTATATATTTTTCCTTGCATAATTTATGGATATTCCTTGAGTGATTATGGGACGCTCTAGGAACTTAAGATTAATACGTTGGGTACACTCCTCAGTGGAGTCGGGGGGTGGAGTCGCCAGGTGAACCACACAAGTAATTCAGAAATATAAGATATGTCGTTGTAAAAATGTTGAACCAAGGTATGCCTCTACCTTCCCTGGTAACGGTGCAAAAATGTTGGAAAAGAGAATAGGAATATAGCTTGAGGAAAAATGTCAAACCAGGGTATGCCTCTACCTCCCTGGAAATGGCACCAAAATTTTATCACCAACCTTGTAGTTTCATGTGTGAGGTAGATCCAGGATGGATGGTAGAGGGGCAAGAAACTAAGAAGGTGGAACCAAGACTTCCTAGACTCCCAAATGGATGGTTGTGACGCCAATCAAGGCAGTCTTCACTTTATGTTATCTAATTCCAAGACAACAATGGGGGAGACCCGGATCTACTCCCAACAAGAGAGATTAGACCTAGACACCAGAACAGATCTAATGTCGCTTTGAGGTACGTAAGGTGTAAGGTAAATGGAAACCATAGCTCTAGGGTTTAGGTACTAGTAACTGATGAATATGACCACTATATTGGGAAACGTAACTGTGATAAGGTGAACAAGGAAATATTTGGGACTATCGAGTACCAAGGAGAAAGACTCAGTGAAGGATATGAAAGTATCATGTAACCTGAGTTATCAAGGAATGGTCAACTTTCGGGGAAATAGGTCAAGAAGTGCACTATGCTTGGATATCATTGCATGTTCAGCCTTAGGTAATGGAGTCAGTATCAACACAGGGTTTCAATGAAGCCACCTGGGATGTGTCCTGATCTATGGAACTAGAAAAGGATTTGGCCCGAAAGATTCAGGTTACAGGAAAATCAGTAGAAGGAGGGCTAGCGCTAGGGTTTGGAGAGGAAAATATACAGATCCAGAGCCACCAAGAGACTACCAAATCAGAATTGGAGTGGAAATGAGATCAGGATGGCCCGATCTACAAACCCAAATCAACAAATTTCAGGAAAAATTAGATCTAGAAAAGTCAAAATCTGATGAGGGGGCCTAGGAGCCTTGAAAGTCAGTTTTTCAGATCTAGGGAAACCTGGCATGAACTAGCTCAGCATTGGGGGTGATTTGGACTGTTTGAGACCCTATCTATCAGTCTATGAAGTTATAAATTAGAAAAATTCAAAACCCTAGCAGGTCAAATTTTCAATGGGGGCGCTATGCAGTTTTCAGGCTAAAAACCAGATCTAGGTCAAACTAGCAGGAATTTGACCAACGTTGCAGTAGATTCAGTGAAGGGGAGGCCCGATCTATGAAACCCAGCAGTGTTTTGGCCAAATATCAGATGGTTCCCGAATTTAGTATTTTTTAAGGGTTTTTTAGTATTTTAAGGGTTTTCAAAAAGATGGAAGGAAAACAGGTACAATGGCTTCAGATCTGTAAAAGAGAAGAGAATTACCTATTTGATCGTACCTATAAATGCTTGTAGAATTCTTAACAGTGATGATCCTTGCTATCCCGATCAATTCTGGAAGATCCAAGTGATTTCTATGAGAGATGTAAGCCCCAAGCCACCAATGCGCCCCTACCCTGCATGAGCAAACGTCAACAATATCAGATTTGCTAAGACAAGATAAAGTAACCAAATGCTATAGGAAAGTAAAAGGAGGTAATCATAGATCACAATGACACTAATGAAAACTGTTGGAATATAATCCGTTGGGATTATATTTTGTAAATAAATAAAGGAAAATGAATAGTTATGTAGGACGCTGAAAAGGCTGGTCGGAAGATGAAAATCAACCAGCATATGTAATGTATAAATAAATGATTTTGCAATGGAATAGATGAATTCGGGAGTTATTCCTGACAGTGGTATCAGAGCTCCATAACTCCTGCATGCATGCCTACCATTTTTCCTGCCAGACCTCCGTTCTAACCTTTGTCAATTTGTTTCAGACTGCCTGCCCATTGTCAGTCTACATCCGAGCGTTTCTCCTTCCAGCCTGCATACAGTCATTGTATGCGTTACAGTTCCATAACTATGTTGAGGAATGGGCTTGGTCTCACTCTGATAGTGAGTATAGCATTCTCATTTCCGCTCCCACTCTGTTGCTGCAATTATCCTGGTTGAATCCATTCTACGGCATGGCTGAGTATTCCAAATAAATATTTTTGTCTGTAGGGTTTTACGAAGTCGATCATGTAAATTTGGGCAGTGTGTCCTTGGTTGTTTTCAATAATTTCCTGTGATTTTGAAGGGTTTGTATTGATGGTTTATTGTGTGAAATATTTACCCTAATCATGGCGGGACCTGCAGGTCCTTAGCTTTAAGGTCGTTAGGGTTTTCAGACTTTCTTTAGTTGAACAACTGGGTTTGAAGGGAAAATTATCAGTCGTTTGATAGGCGATCATTGGCTTTGTTGTTTTTATTTTTAACTCCGTCCTCAATGAGAGGGACATATGGTGAGAGTGAGGACATCGATCTCACTACGGATAGTTGCAAAATTGTGATATGAATAGGAGCTAACCTACAAGAGAACGTATAGCTCGAGATATTCACGTCATCATACAACTGCGTGAAGTGGGATTGTATTGATGAGTCCTGTTATTTTGTTGCTGCAAGTTTGTTGAAGACCAGTGATTAAATATTCACGCCATTAAGTGAAGCGTGAAGCGTGACTGCGTTGACAAGAGGCCCATGAATGCTGTGTATAAATCGCGAATGGTAAGGCTGTTGTATGAGCCTGAGCTTGTTGTATGAGTTATGATTGTTGCATATTTGATGAGCCATGATTGTTGTGGGATTTGAAGCTCATGACTGATATATTTAATGTATTGAAGAAGCCTATGTATGCTATGAACTTGCATTGTATTCACTTGGAATGGCTGCGTTTTCCTCCTAGAGCTACAAAATTTGAAGACTGACAGTGGTAAAGATTATGATAGAGCCTTTTTCAAGAGCGTGGAGTACGTTTTTGGTACTTGTTATGAGATTTAATGCGAGAGTGACAATCCTGAGAAAGTAAAGAAAGTTCTGGAAGATTTTCTTGGTGAAAATGGCGTGCCCTTCTCGTATTCTGTGAAATCCAAGTTTGCCATTTTCAGGTCTGGAAAACTGCCTGATTGAAGTTACTTTGTTTTATTTTAGTAGAATACTGGATTGTCTGCTCTTAGAGGAAGTCTATGCTATAAGATCTGGCTGAATTGAATGATTGTATATGCTGCGCCACTCTGAGTGAAAAGCATTTGTTTATTTTCATTGAGTGGTATAATGTGCAGCCCATTTACTTATAACCGTTGGAAGTGCATAAAACCTATCTTTTACCCTATTTTTGTGCATGGAGTTTGAGTGGTAAATTCTACAAACATTCTCATTTGGGTTGAGTGAAAGAGCCTCGTGATTGCTATATTGGAACCGTGACTGTTGCATGAAGAGTTTTATATTCTACGAAGTACTGCTATGAATGTTATAACATGGAATTGTTGTATTTTCCCATTTCGATTTAAAGCTGTGCTTTGAGCCCGAAACTGTGACCAGTATAGGAGAAGATTGTTGGTGTTTGTTGTGACCTCTTTGAAGACTGATTATCATTGGCATTGTTGTAAAGCTTGAGGAAGGTGGCAGAGACTTAGACCTGCACCTTTACTCTTTCTTCTTTTTCTCCTTTTGTTTTAGTTGCTTAGAATCACTTTGCTTTGCTCAAAAAAAAAAAAAGCAAAGAACCACACCAAAGACCAATCCAAAGATTATCCCAAAGGAGAAAGCAGCATGAGAGGTAGAGGAAGAATAAACTTCAGAGGTAGAGGAGGCAGAAACAACTCCAGCAAAAGATCATATTTGAA
>LPNX010228760.1:706701-920636 GCA_001517045.1 Pseudotsuga menziesii | reverse complement strand
GGGGTACGAAGAAAACTCCAAGGCATACCATCTGTATGATGAGGTAAACAAGAATTTTGTTATTTCCAGAGATGTCATTTTTCTTGAGACTAATAAAAATGACCAATCCATTGAGAGACAGCTTGATCGTTTGGAAAATTATCCTCATCTAAAGAAATATTCTGAAAATGAATATGAAATTCCAAACCTTGAAGGGGGGATTCCTATTTTGGATCAACCTTTGGAATTTCCATATGAAGCACCAACTCCCCCACATGAAGAAGTTCCTACTACTTCACCTAAACAAGAGATTCAACTAGATGATGTGATTGAGAGACTTGGAAGACTCAACCTTGAAGGAAATGAAGCACCACCAGCTGATCAACCAGGACCATCACAGAAGATTCCTAAATGGGCCACAAAGACACTTGAAAGTGTCCATCCGGATGAAGTTGGAAAGATGGGAACGATAAGTTCAAAAAGACATGAAGATGGAGGAAGAGCAGATAATTCAGGTGATGACATGGATGTATCATTTGATTGTGAATTTAATTTATCTGCTAACTTTGAACCAAATTCCTTTGAAGAAGCTTCTACTCGAGTTGAGTGGAAAGAAGCTATGCAGAATGAGTATGATGCACTCATGAAGAATGGAACTTGGAAGCTGGTTGACCCTCCAGTTGGAACCAAACCAATTGGCTACAAGTGGGTGTATAAGAACAAATACAAATCAGATGGCTCACTTGACAAGCACAAAGCGAGGCTTGTAGCAAAAGGCTATGCACAGAAGGAAGGAATTGGATATGAAGAAATGTTTTCTCCTACAGCAAAATGGGCTACCATCCGTACCTTACTCTCTTTAGCTGCTCAGAATGGGTGGAAAGTTCATCAGATGGATGTGAAGACTGCTTTCTTGAATGGAGACTTGAAAGAGAATGTCTTCATGTCTTAGCCAGAAGGCTTTGTTGTGAAAGGAAAAGAACAAAAGGTATGCAAGCTTGTCAAATCCTTGTATGGCATAAAACAAGCGCCTCGCGCATGGTATGAAAAATTAACCAAGCATCTTTTGAAGTTAAATTTCGAACACTTTGATCTTGATGATACAACACTGTTTATAAAGAAAGTTGGAAGATCTGTTGTGTATCTTGTGGTGTACATAGATGATATTTTGATGACAGGGAACAATGAGAGCTATATAGCATCCATAAAGAAAGATTTGAAAAAGATCTTTGAAATGACAGATATGGGACATCTCCACTATTACTTAGTAATTGAAGTCACTCAACATCCTAAGTACATATTCCTATCTCAGAAAAAATATGTTGGAGAACTACTTGACAAATTTTGCATGATAGAATGCAACCCTATCTCTACTCCAATGGAACAGAAAATGAATCTCACATCAAGCGAAGGAAAAGAATTTGAGGATGCGACCAAGTATCGACAACTTGTAGGAAGACTTATCTACTTTACAACAACTAGACCAGATATTTCTTATGTTGTTGGCATACTTTCAAGGTTCATGCATAAACCTTGTGAAGGACATTGGTCAGCTGCAAAAAGAGTTCTAAGATACTTGAAGGGGACTCAAGACGTTGGAATCAAGTACTCTAAGGTGGATGACTTCAAACTTATTGGGTACTCAGACTCGGATTTTGATGGCGATAAGGAGACAGGAGTATCAACTTCTGGATACACTATGAGTCTTGGATCAGCAGCTGTCTCATGGAGATCACGTAAACAGTCAGTTCCGGTAGATTCAACAACAGAAGCATAATATGTGGCTACAGCTGAAGCAACGAAAGAAATAGTATGGCTCAGGAAGATACTTGAATATTTGCAAGAAAAACAAGAGAACTCCACTCCATTATTGATCGACAATACTTCTACAATCAAGCTGGCTAAGAATCCTAGATTCCATGATCGAACCAAACACATCAACACAAAGTATCATTTGATTCAACATCATGTAGAGGCCAAGACATTCCATCTTTGACATTGTTCCACAAATGATCAAGTTGCAGACATCTTCACCAAAGCGCTTGGACGAGAAAAATTTGAAATCTTCAGAAACATGCTCGAACTTACTAACACCCCTTCGGATTAAGGGGGGATTGTTGGAATATAATCCGTTGGGATTATATTTTGTAAATAAATAAAGGAAAATGAATAGTTATGTAGGAAGCTGAAAAGGTTGGTCGAAAGATGAAACTCAACCAACATATGTAATGTATAAATAAATGATTTTGCAATGGAATAGATGAATTCAGGAGTTATTCCTGACAACAACGCCCTGATCCAAGATGAAAATAACCGAACAAGTTGAGGTCCCCCTGCAAAAATGCTCCAGCCAAAACGCCCTCCTGTAGACAAGATAATGATAGCAGAAAAAATATAGATCTCACATGAATTTGCACAATGCTAGGAAGCAGAAGACTATCCAATCACCATTTGAGAACATCATATGCAAAGCAGATCCAAAAAATATTCACGGAAAAATCTTTCTATTATTCAGATCCAAGAGCCAAAGAGCCCTTACAAATGAGAAGCTCTCTCCTTTAAATAGAAATGAGAGAACCACAATCATAACCGAATCCTAACCACTTTCAAAATGAGTGGTTATTATTAAAATATAAAATATTATAATCAATGGTTGAGATGATCTCAACATACAATACATGGATCAATATAACCATAAAGTACCAAAGAGGACTAAATCACCCATAAAGAGGGTACCCCACTCAACAAGAAATAAATGAAGCACATGGTGGGTCCATGGAGTGTTAACTAACTCCCTTTGGGTGTCCCAATGGCACAATAAAATAATATAATATTTTAATTCTTTGACTTTGTGCCTCCTTGAGGAAATCGTGAGCCTCCCAAAAGCTCCAGAAAATAATATAAAAATGCCCAAAAATATGTGTGGGCCTAATCAGGTGTTGTGACTGCTAGAGAAGGTGTGGAGGACATCACTCTCATCATTATGAATCATCCCATGTCATTTCCTTGCCTCAGTAGCCCAAATCGATTTCTTCAATATCCATTTAATCATTTTTTAATCTGCCTCAGGAACGTGAACCTACCAAAACAGCCTCCTAGGGTGCCTGTGTTGTCAAACTGAGCCCACTAATCTCTCTAGGATGGGGTTACTATGGTACAAACAAGTTGTTGCACCCCCTATTCCCATACAAATCCCTATGATATGCAACTGAAACATCTCCCTGCTCATACATATCAACCTGTGAAGAAAAACTGCATCAGAGAGGCAGAATGAGCCTGATCATATCTGCAAGTGCCCAGAACTAGAAATAAACTATCTCATTAGACTCAGAGAGTCCAAATCCATCTAAGGTGTATACACATACCCCTCACAAGTCTCTATCTGATCATCAACCATATCCAATAAACAATATAACCATCTATAAATGATCAGACACCAATAATAACTCAGACTATCATCCATCTGTTGCAAGTGTTAAAAGGGTAAGACATGCTCTAAAACTCATTCAAGCAACAATCACAACAAGTAGCAGTCATTTCGTTGGAAGTACATCAACCAATACATATATAAGGCTTTATTTATTATTACTCAAACTAGACTTTTAGGACTATACTCACTTCATAGTTGTATCCAATTTGCTAGTGAAGGGTGAAGGATGAAATTGACAAGGCTAAGGAAAAGGATGAATTCCTACTTAACATCATGACACTTTGGATATGGAAAGGGAATACTCACTATAACCATTGCCGGACAAACAACAACACAGGGAATGGCAGTGCCTCACAAATGGTTGAATTGTTTAGAGAGTGCTTATTCAACTTAGGCATCATGACTACATCAAACTTGATCCAGTTTCATTAGGATCATCAATTTTATTTCCATGGCCTTTTTGGCCTATATGACCCTTTAGGACTTCACCAATTCTTAAAAGCATAGCTAATCACATCTTTCATCTGGGACATATTTATTTTATAAGGTCAGCAATATTTGGATATAGCATATTTTTAACCATTGCTTTTTTGGACCTTTTGTTATACCCTTCAAGGGGTATTTTAGCATTTCATTGCTCTTGCCCTATTTACATATGTTGAGAAACACAGTTTAGAATTTTCATTTTCCATGGGTGCATATATAATATTTCCAATATAAGTAGTACATGAGCTTTCAGTTTTAGCCAACAACATCTCAAGTGATGAGGGGGGTGTTCTGCACAGTGCCAAACATCGGGACAACCAACCAGAATGATTTAGGCATACAATCCAACTCACCAAAGGCAAGTTTTGTCACCAACTCAGAGCCGAGACACAATATAAACAGGGAGGTTTGTCCAACAAAATTTCTAGCGGGGAAAAAGATCCTCCATGCCATAAGCCAATAAGTTAGTCGGGTTGAAAACTAAACTGGAAGGTAATGGATGGGTGGAGATAGTGAATGATGAAGCCAACACTATTAAACCAAAACAATTGTAGGAATGACTACCTCTATTCTCCCTAAGGAGGGTAAAACCAATGAGTATAGATAAAGAACTTCCAAGTCTAAGTAGGGACATCAATACATAATACAAAATACATCCTAGTCCATATAATTTTGACCACCAAATCATGACACCACAAGTTAATACATGTCACAAAAATGAGTATAAGAGAAATGATAACCATAACACAATAGAAAAAGTTGAGTCATAATCATGCAATATAATCCATCTGAAACACCATATGTCCAATGAGAAAGCACTGATATAAAACTGGGCATCAATAATTGCTCTATAATGACTAAATGGCTACATCGGTCCTCAAATATGAGTGTCCTGAGACTCATTCCTGACATGGGAGAGTACAATAGTCCACTAATACAATAATGATCTGTCAAAACTTCTCATGTCAGCATCTCATATGTAAGAGATCTGGCTGAAAAAATGTACTGTGTCTGAAAAATAGAATATGGTAGGCTGTCTACTATATATGTGATAACACTTCCTTTTAAGACTTTATACAAAAATTTCTTGATGTCTACTTCAATGATTGGAAAGTATTTGTCCTTGTAAAAGACCATATAAAGAGCCTAAGAATGATGCTGGAACGTTGTCCCCAGTATCAAATTTCCCTTAATTTTAAGAAATGTATCTTTTGCACACCTTTTTGGAGCTCTTTTGGGCCATGTGATCTGTCGCAAAGGAATTTTGGTTGACCCAGCCAAAATTGTGATCATCCTTGAGTTACCACCACCTACTATAGTTAAATAGTTAAGAGAGACACTAGGACACACTGGATACTACAATAAGTTTATCAAGGTATATGCAGAGGTGACTACTCCGATGGAAAAATTGCTGAAAAAAGATACTAAGTTTAAATGGACAGCAGATTTTCAAGAAAGTCTGGACAAGCTGGAAAACAAAATGGCTATTGCGCCAGTACTTGTGTTTCCAGACTAGGAAAAAGAGTTCCATGTCGATGTCGATGCATCATCTATTGCACTCGATGTGGTACTGACTCAGCCTGGTGAACGATCAATTGATTTCCCTATTTCCTTTGCTAGCAGGAAATCATCAACTGTAGAAAAGAATTATACCACAACGGAAAGAGAAGGGTTATCAATGGTATATGCGCTACAGAAATATAGGAATTATTTACTAGGTGGAAATTTTAAGATGTACACTAACCATTCTGCACTAAAATGATTGGTCAATAAGCTATTGTTGGGGGGGAATATTTGTCGATGCCTTCTCCTCTTCTAAGAAATTGATTTTGAAATAATTGTTAAACCTAGTAGATTGAATTTGGGACCATACCATATTACAAGGATAGAAAGTGGTGAAGAACCTAGAAACTTGAATGATAATCTACCTGATGCACAATTGTTCGTAATAACCATTTTCGATGATCAGTATAAATATATCATACATTTTTTGAGTACAGGTTATGCACCAGTTGAACTCAGCGTTGTGCAAAAGAAGAAGTTGGTTGTGTGAGCTGCAGATTTCCAATCGATTGTTGGACACTTGTATAAAATGGATCTTGATGAGATACTTCGGAGCTATGCCTTGGAGCACAAGCACACATGCATATTCACTGAGTCAAATCTTGGTGTCGCAAGATGCCACTACACATGAAAATATATGATGCTCAATATTTTGTAAGCACAATTATGGTGGCCCACCATGCATGTGGACTCTCATGATTATTGTCACTGCAACAATGTCTGTCAAAGAACTGGGAAGTCTTCTCGAAGAGATGAAATTCCATTAGTACAGTAATTTGATATATGGGTTGTTGATTTTGTAGGACCTATTAGTCCAACAGGAAAGCGCACAAGAGAATGATATATTATTACTGCAACTGATTACCTAACCAGATTGGCAGAAGCAACACCAGTAAAGGACTATACTGCTGTGAAGTTTCTATTTGAAAATGTTGTGACAACGTTCGGGTGCCCAAATATTTTAATCAGCGATCAAGTTATGCATTTTGTTAATCAATTTATTGAAGAACTAATTGAGGAATTTCAGATACAACATAGAAGGACAACACCATATCATCCTCAAGAAAATGGAGCTGCCCAAGCATTCACCAAAATTATGGAAAACGCATGACAAAGGTTTTCCAATGCACAAAGAGATGACCGGGACCAAAATATTTCTACAGTATTATGGGCATATTGCACAATGTGTAAGAGTTGACATGTCAAACTCCATTTTGATTGGTGCATGGGAAAGAAGTTGTCATGATTATGGAGTACATTGTGATGAGTTTAAGGGTTGTTGTGATCACTGAAAGGATAGATGTTGATGTTGTGGAAGACAAGTTACTTCAACTAGTACAATTTGAGGAAGAACATTTTGTTGCAGGATTTCACCAAAATGTAGAAAAGAAAATACAAAAGGTATGGAATGATCGACACATTAAGAATAAGCAGTTTCAATTTGGAGGTCTTGTTCTTATGTATGATATAAAATTGCTCAAGCATCCAGGGAAGTAAAAAACTCATTGGTTAGGACCATACATTGTCAAAGAAATCACTAATGGAGGAGCAGTGAATCTAGAAAAATTAGATGGGACATAGGTTAGAGAACTGGTCAATGGGAGTCGACTGAAACCATATTACGATAGCTATGAATTGGTCACATAAAGAGAGAGAGAGAGAGAGAGAGAGAGAGAGAGAGAGAGATGAAAGAAAGAGAGAAGATAAAATAAGAATGAAAGAAAGAATTAGCCAAAATTTATGATCGCAGACTGCTAGTATGCTGCAGTAAGAGGTGAAGTTTCATAGACTTGGGGTCTGGCGAAGACCAAAAAGATAGCACAGAGACACTTAGTGAGTATCAAAAGAAAGGGAATATGCCAAATGAAATAAATCAGGTCACAAGTGATGGAACGCTGGAGAAAAAATGAAGAGACTCGCTAACATGACTATTGTATGTCATTAATTTGAAAATATCGAGAGAAGTTGGAAAGGTGTTTTGTGGTCATTTCTGCCTTTATGAAAATAATTGCCCCTGAAGGTACCAACTAATTGACGGTGTGCTAAGAAGTTTCCTTAAATTATTTGAACGACCTGCCCATGTGATTGAAAGGACGTATTCCTTTTTATTGAATTCTCGCATGTGTGAAGAACGGTTGTTGAAAATTGTTTCCTAATATCAAACATCGCACCCAAGCTTAGTTTCATTATGCTTGCATGAGAGAAGAGCAATTGTCATCTGCAAATTCAGGAGTCGTAGAAACTTCATGGTAAATTTGATCTCGGGTACTAGTGCAACTGTTGAAACTAAATTTGGACATGTATCACCCACACCCATCATGGAAGATATTGCAGGATATGTTCCACCAATGCAGCAACCTGTTCTAGTTGTTTTTCAAGTTCTAGTTTGGCCATATGTAAAACCTAGAGCAGACGTAAAGGGACCCTCAACATCTGCAAAGGGAAAGTGTACAATGAAGAGGAAGAGAAAGGAAAAAGAAATGGCACCACAAACACTGCCACCAATCCCTGACCATGAAGAAGACTTGGAAACTAGAACCTTGTTTTCATCATATATCCCACCAAGACGTATAAACGCACCAAAGGTAAAAACTCCATTCAAGCTTCGAGTCCCGCTAGTAGCACCCAAACAGTCGAAAGGAATTAAGGTAATACAGAACATTATGACAAATTTGTAGAAGTTATCCTTTGCTAACCATGAGACAAACAAACTCAGAGACTTGGTTAGAAATAAGTACATGAAACTGGTGAAGGAAACCATCGATTCACCGAACTGTAATGTTCCAATGGAATGGGAGAAAGGACTGGACAAATCTGGGTTATTTCCATTGTTGTTCATGCCACACTTCGGTTGAAGCACAAAAGTGAACACCTTTGTGCACCAGTTTCTAATAGTATTTCATGGAGGATACATATGGCTAGATAAAGTATATTCGATCGATGTCGACCTCATTTCACTCATTACCGGACTTCCATGAGCAAGAATAGACCCAATTCCATATTTAAGGAATGGAAAGGACATAGTGATGATCACAAGGGTCAAGGATAAGTATGAATTGGTTAGGTCCAATAGACGGTTCCTAATTTCATCAATTAATGATAGTACTGTTTGCTTTGCTGCAAAGGTATTGTCCTACAAAATGATGTGAAAGTTACAACCAACCCAATGTACTGTGGGTGTGGTTTCTCTAGCCGAACTTTGTGCAGAGGGAGTTCATATTAATTGGTCACAGTTCTTGCTAAACAAATTGTTACTTGATGTGGATACATCGTAGAAAGAGGGTAAGGATTTCCACTATTCCTGGTTATTGATTTTAATTTCATTTGTTGTTTGGTCCAACCCACCGAAATAGTAGCTAGTAGATCTACCTATTCCTTGCAGAGGAGCAAAATTCCAGAATCTCTGGTTCACACTAGACAAGAACAGGAAAACGGACAATGATATTTAATTTTTCATGCATGGAGAATCCTTGAGGCATCAGGTGCAGAAGCAGGTAATTATTCATGATGACAATGTTGCATGCTTTTGTTGAGTCATCAAATTTCAAATTGGCCCACATTATGTTGTCATACACCCGTGACAGGACCCAGATCGCAAATGGTTGGAGACACGGTTTATAATGACAGAAGAAAAAATGGAATTCATTACCAATGAATGGACAAAAGAATGGTGTCTAACTGTTCCAGAAGCCCAGAGAGTTGATGAGGATATGGATCAGGACAAACCGTTATCATAGGACAAGGAAGGAAGATAAGGAAACACGCTAGAACATGCACAAAATATCGAGTCATACCAGAATGATTCCAGCTTGACTCCCATGGATCCACTAGTGGGAGAACAAAGAAATCAGGAAGAAACAGAACAAGTGGAGTTTAAGTGTAAGAAAAGGAAGGTTTACAAACAAGACAATACCTTCAGTATGGATGGGGAACACTTGATTTCATTAAGAGAATCACTACAAGAAGTTGCAAAAGAAAATTTTCAAGATATTGACAGGCGACATACCGAGTTAACAACTAGTATTACAGAGTGGTTGAAGGTAATCTGTAAACTTGTCTAAGAATTTAGAATCATAGTCGATTATAAGCCTTAGGTATCTAAGTTGCAGGATGAACCCGATCCTTGCTAAGAACCAAAAATTGAGATGCCAAGACTGGTTCCACCAATCAGGTTACAAGTCGAAGGAGAAGTAATGGATCCGGGGACCCCAAAATTTAATGATGTGGCCAAAAGCATAGGCCAGGTAACTATAAATTTTCCGTAGATGCGACTAACTAAGGTATATACATTACAAAAATCTGCAAACGTGGAAATCAAAGTAAGGGAAATCACCTTGGTTAAGAAGGATAAGAAATCCAAGAAGGTTGTTGATAAAATAAAGATAAATATGCAGGAGATGGAGCAGAAAGCAAAAAAATGGGAAGCAAACAAGATTAGACTTTACAATGTTGTAAATATTTCCTGCACAAATTTTAATGATGCGGAAATTACATTAGAAATGGTTGCGGAGGCCAAGGCCATTTCAATTGGAGAGATAGCGGTCGACCTTCGGAAAAGAGTCACAGAACTTAAAGAGCAGGTGCAACCAATCACACCCTCAGAGGTGTTAGAGAAAAGAAGGCACACAAAAACTAAGGCTATGAAGAATATAGAAGAACTAGAAGAAGCAGTATGTGCCAATGCTATCGACCAAGTCTCTTAGGATTAGGAAGCATTGATGTATGATGAGGAATCAAAAAAAAATTCAAAGGAGATGACTACAGTTGAAGCAAGTATTACCCAAATAAGGAATGAGATGAAGCAGTTACTCTTAGCGCAGAAAATAGCTAAGGCAACATAGATGAGAAAATTGCAACAACAAGTAATAGTGTTGTGCACACAACAACAACACAGTGCAGATAAGGTTGAAGATATGCAAGCTAAAGATGAAAGAATTTCCTGAATCATTCAGCCTGTACAGCAAAAAGTGTGTGAATTAGCTGCATCAACAGAGAAGGTAACACCATAACATGCTAGTTCTGACCTTGTTGAGCAATTGAAGAAGACAGAGGAAGAAGTGCGTCTGAAAGAAGATAAAGTAGCGAAAATATTGAAATGTTTTCACAGTAAAGTCGACACAAGTAAATAAATTGAGGAATAGCTTCGAGTGGCTCAGGACGAGCCACGGGTGAGTGTTGGGGATCTATTGAGCCTAGGGAAAGGAAAGTAGAATTCACTTAGAATTCTGCTTAAGTATGTGAAGTGCTAAGGCAGAAGAAGAGAAAGGAGCTGCGACAGAGGCATCGATAGAAGGAAGGAAGAGCAGATGAAGGAAAAGAAGGAAAATGGGGTGGGACAAAAGCAGATAAAGAAGAAGGATTTAAGGAAAGAAGCAATTCAAGAGGAAACTACAAAATTCATGACAAAAGAAGATGTACAATAGAAGGAAGGAATGTGACAAGGAAAGGTTGATGAAATAATAGTACCAGAAAGTGTGTAGTGGTATAATGGTTGGAAAACGACCGTAGGGCATAACAGCCAGAAAGTGACGGTCCGGGAAGATCATGGGGATGAGGTTGGACAGAGTCGGTGGAAGCCACATGTACGAAATATCTATGTAATTTGGGCCATTAGTTCCAACTGACATGTGTTTCTATAATAGGAAAGACAACATGTTGGCTAATTGTATGAAGTCAATTGAAAGCGACATGTAAGAGGTTATAAAAGGAGGAACCCAAGTTGTATGTGGGTTAGCTTCTCTATTGTTAGATTCTTCTCTGTTAAGTATCCTCTCTGTCATTCCCACAGAGGTACCCTTTGGTATGTTCCGGTAGTTTCTATATGTATAGTTATATATTAATGTTGTAGGAAAGTATTGAAGAATCTACAGCTGAGTGTGCAGAAGTGTACAATAAGTTGAGTCAATCCAGGATGTGTGTGAATCGTTAGTAGATTCAATTAGGGAGGTACTAGAAGAGAATATCAAAGAGAATGAGAGGAATAAAGAGTCTGTGTAGATAAAGAATAATATCTAGAAGTGAATCTGAAGCTTAGTGCACATACAGAAGGTGCATACATTTCTCATGTCAGATGAAGAGCACCTTTGTGGTTTTTTTCGGATCAGTTTCCACGTTAACTACTGTGTCAAATGTATGAATGATGAATTTGTTTAAGATGCATGTATATATGTTGTTGTGAGTGAATGTCTATGTATTTTATTACAAAGAGTACATTCATATATGTTGCACTGTTATTGTGAATGTGTGAATGTACTTATGCTGCATTGGGTTGTTGATATAATACTTGCACAACGAGGAATTGTGTCGTAGCTTGGATATGTAGAATAAGTGTCAAGGCCCCACTCATAATCCTTAGTCGAGCACCTTGGCATGTCTCTAAGGGACAGGAAATGCCCCACCCAACTACAAAAACCTGGTTCTGGAAATTACCCATAAGGAAGATATCTCGAGTGAGACTACATCTACGCCGCAGGTACTTCCAGCCGAGCTTTTGTATGTCATGACAATATCTTCGGATTTTTTGTGCTAAGCAGAAGGGGCTGAACCTGGGTTGAAGGGAAACAAAAATCCAACATTATACCTTAAATACCAAACATTATAATGACATCCCAAATGGAGGAAAAACTTCTCCGATGGGGTACAAAAAAATACAATAATAATATACTACATAATATCTTCTGAAGTTACATTTTCAACAACAAATATAGGAAACTCCCTCCATAGATCAATTGAAAAAGGAGGACCAACTTATTCTCCCTAATATGGACCATCTTTCTATCGAAACCGTTTTCAATTTTGTGGATTTTCAATTTTTGACCTACCACTACTGCCAAGAAAACTAGTGCATCAAGTATTTTGCAATTATGTCCACATTTTCGAAAAAAGGAGGACACTGGTCAACTCTCCTTTAGGAGGTTCATATTTTCCTCCATTCATATTTTCAAGTTACCTCATTTAAAAATTAGGGATTTCCTGTCAAACCCCAAGTCTTCCTGAAGCAGGTTCTAGAAGCAACCTTATTATTGGTAAGGTCTACTTCCTATATTTCCATTTGAGGTTCTCATTCATTAAAGATGAAAAACAGTACCAAGCTTGATGAAAATATTGAAGGATTTGAGAATTTCATAGCATGTATTTATAGAGTCATGCACATCCTTCAAGAACATGACCTAGAAGGCTACATCAAAGAGGAATTCCAAGAACCAGAAGGAGATGAAGCAAAAGAAAAGCGCAAGAAGGATATGGTTAAGGATAAGAGGATCATAGTTGATTCCATCAAGGATTATTTGATCCCTCAAGTATATTCTAAGAAGAATCCAAAGGAAATGTTTGATGCATTATCCAATTTATTTGAAGGAAAGAACATCAATAGAAGAATGACCTTGAGAAATCAACTCAAGGGTGTAAAGATACAAATGGCAGAGATTATGCAATCATACTTCACAAGAGTATCGCAAATCAAGGAACAATTGGAATATATTGGTGACATGGTGGAAGAAGCAGAAATTGTGATGACCACCTTGAATAGTCTTCCAAGGGAGTGGGAATCCTTCATTAGATGAATATGTGCTAGAATAAATTTGACCAAGTTGAATGGATTATGAGAAGAATGCATTCAAGAAGAAGGATAAAAAACAGAGAGGAAAAAATAAATGAGGATGAAGATCAAGCTTTGGTAGCTAATACAAATAAAGGAAAGAACAAGAGAAAGGATCGTGGTCAATCTCCTAGAAGAACTCAAAGATTTCAAAGGAACACAAGGCCCAAAAGGTATTTCCCATCCTTTTAATGTTTCAATTGTCACAATATGGGACACATCGCAAGAAATCCCCCCCCCTAAAGAAGAAAATTTCAAGAAGATAAACAATAGGTCCCATGCCCATGCAATCGAAGATGATGACCCATTTGAAGAGAAGGCCAATGAAGATGAAGACTCCAGTGAATAATATGTCTTAATTTCAGCTCTCACATGTTTAGTCACACATGGAACTGACACTTGTCTCATAGATAGTGGTGTTTCCAAGCACATGACATGTCACAAAGACTCTCTCTCGTGTCTTTTTGAGAAAGACTCGGCACACAAAGTGAATCTTGGAGATGATTATCAGTATCCCATTAAAGGAAAGGGATAAGCCTCTTATAAGTTGGATTCTAGAAATTCCATGAAGATGAAGGAAATCTTATATGCCCCATGCTTGAAAAATAACTCCTTTTTATATCAGCCTTAAATAAGAAAGGATTCATAGTTTCTTTTGTATATGGAGAAGCCCTCATGTGGCCAAAAGGAAAGACAATAGATGATGCAGTGGTGATTGGAATTAAAGAAGGAGGACACTAAAAATTAAAGGGACATTCAAATTCATCTCTAATAGCCAGAACCATAAGTCCATGTGAGATATGGATTAGAAGAATTGCTCATGTGAATTACAAAGAATTTCCAATCATGAGCAAGGTAGTAACAAGTTTACCATAGATCCAGATTGATCATGAAGAAGTTTGCAAGGGATGTGCAAAAGGGAAGAATACAAAGAACTCATTTCCAAGAACCAATAGTAAATAAAAATGGATCTTGGACATTGTCCACTCAGTTGTATGTGGTTTGATGCCAATTACTTCTCTCGGGTATTTTTAATATGTTTCCTTTATCAATGACTATTCTCGCAAGACTTGGATTTACTTCTTGAAGAGTAAAAATGAGGTATTTGAAAAGTTCAAAGAATTCAAGGCCCTTGTCGACAATATATTTGACAATAATATTAAGACCTTGAGATCATACAATGGAGGAGAATTCAATTCAAATGAATTCAAGGATTTATGTAAAGAAGATGGGATTAAGAGGAAGCTCAGCACCCCATATAATTTTCAACTTAATGGAGTGGCAGAAAGAAATAATAGATCCATCATGGAAGTAGTAAAATCGATGATCTATGATTAGGATATACTTATGCACTTATGGGCTAAAGCAACTAGGACCGCAATTTATGTACAAAACATAATCTACCAAGGTGCTCTTGTGAACAAGACGCCAGAAGAAATGTTTACCAGTGAGAACATAGAATCCATCCACCTAAAGATATTTGGTTGTACTTATACATACATGTTCCCAAGGAGAAAATATCAAAGTTGGACCCTTCATGAAAGAAGGGGATATTTTTTGGCTACAGTGATCAGTCGAAATCTTATAGAGCCTACATCCCAGGTTACCATTAGATTGAGATCAATAGAGATGTTACATTTGATGAAGATACAACTTTCAACAAGTCCAGAAAGAACTATGTAGATGAGGATCATGAAGAAAATCATGAAGTCACTAGATTTACAAAGACCAACATATTACCAATTCAAAATGGTGAATAAGAGCATATACCAAAATACCATGACATGGAAAATCCCCAAAGACCCATGGAGTCACCTCATGAGATGATCTCACAAAAAATAAGACCAGATTGAGATTGTGAGATAATTCAATATGCAAAAAAGTACGGGGATCCAGAAGGAACCTTCAAAGAAAGCAAGAGACCAAGGCCATACTCAAGATATGTGGCCTTGATGTGCAACTTTTTCAATGAAGAACCTACCTATTTTGAAGAAGCAACAAAGAAGAAGGAATGGACAGATGCCATGATCAAAGAATACCAGTCTATAGACCATGGGCTATATTATGGGGGTTACAAAAATTTAGTGGGTTATTTTCTTATATGGAAAGGGTGTTTTCAACTAAAATATATTCACCCAATATTTATTAGAAAAAAATAAATCCAAAATGAATAGCCTCTTGTATATTAATGAGGAAAATGAAAGAAAAAACTATTTTCGCCCTAGCAAAATATTCCTGCAATCTATCTTTCGTCCCTAATTTCTAGAGCAAATCTAGTGAAATCACTCATTCACCCCCAAATTTCAGTAATGGAGGCTCCTAAGAGTTATTCAGCCCTCCATTTTCCTTGTAATTCAAGCATATGGTTGCATTCAACTGTATTTTTAGTCAACTTAATGTGATACCTTCTTTGAGAACTTGATTTCTAGTATTGGAGGGAAAATCAGGTGTTATTTTATTCTATATAAAGGACACGTTTGTTCATGGTTCACCCACATTGGATTTCACTTACAGGGTGAAGGTTCTGATTAATGTGATTCCACTTTTCATTCTTAGTTTTCTAGACATTTTAATATTCTCATAACATCTCCATTGTTGAAAGCTTATGTCTTGAAGGGGCATGTCGCACAGGCAATTTATCATAGAATACAAACCCGCAACACACTTTTTATCTAATAATTAACATGATATGTTTTTTATCATTATTTTTATGCTTTTTATCCAAAGTTACAATAGATCATTATATTGTAAATTTACCTTTTATCATGCCTTTTATCATGGATTCTTTTTTAGGATTGTTGAAGTCTAGGAAACTCTTGATTCTTAGGGCTCATTTGGTGTTATTAGGGTTTTAATCTATCCTAGGAGTATTGGTTCCGTGAAAGTATTATAGGGCTCAAAAGATATGATTTATTTTATTACTTTTCATGTTTAAACTATTGACTAACATTTATATGTTGTTAGTGGATGCTATTCTTGATGGAGATATGCCACATGGTTTTTATATATTCAAACTGAATTTGACCCAGTTGTTTAAAATGTGGTTTTATTAGGATCTTTCTTTGCAATTATTATTGGATGTAAGGTGTTAATGAGAATGTATATGTTCATATTTATGTCTCTTATTGTTGATGTTTGGGATGTTTGTAATATAAATGAATGCGCACTAATTATCATGGCGGGGCTAGAGTGGAATGGTCATTATTTTGGTTATGTTCTTGTATAGTTGTCCAAAGAATATTGGTAGATTCTTTTATTTGTATTGAGAAGTTTGTGACTAGTTGAATTTTTTATTCATATTGGAAAGTTCATCATTTTATTTGTGACCTAAATTTGTTGGGTTCAATACTTGTTTTATGATATTTTGTTTCTTGTAAGGGTCATTCAAAAGTAAAATGTTTTTTGGTGATTTGTTTTGTTGTGTAATTGCTATCATCATCCAGAAATGAATCTAGTTATGTATGATAAATATATGATTTAGTTGGAACATGATACTTAATTTCCATCATGATTATATAATATGTACACAGCATGTTTGACCTAAGATGTAGATATTATGTTATTTGATATCTAATATTTTGAATTCAATGAGGGTGCTAAGACAATTTTACCACATTTTGAATGCTTTCAAAATTTTCAAGGACATGGATAATAACACCTCCTTAGTTTATCTAAGAAAAAGTAATATTTAATAGAGTAGTTATAATGATATGTCTGATGATGCATTTATGTGCTTTCTATTCTTGTGAGTGTATGTTCTTATTTGTAATAACCATTGCAAGTTTCTAACTAACTCTAAAAATTATAAATCAAATGACATAATTCATATTTTGATTGTCAACAAAAGAAAGGAAAAAGTGACATCCATATCTATAAACAGATAAGCAGGTTATTTTTTCTTAGAGGGTAGCTTAAAAATGAGAGATTTGGAAAATAAGCTAATTGGGAATTCATACACTATATTAAGGTTGGGGGTCTCGATAATACTCCACATTATAATGATGGTTCATTAGTTCCATTATCACTCCATAGTGTGAAGTGTTCAATTCTAATAGTTTGTCGGTATGTCAAGATTTGGACCCCCACATGTCCATTGGACCATTAAGGGGCGAGATAAAAAATGGAGTCCCCACTCGCCCTCAATATAGTTAGTGTAGTTGTGAGTGACCCAATATTGATTGTGAAATGTATAAATAAATACCACCTCTCTTCATTCATGCATTTGCTCATTTGAGGTTCTAGGAGTCGAGAGAGTTGAGCTTTGGTATATGCTCTTCTATCGCACTACCTTAGTAATCTACATAATCAAAAATTGAGTCTTCCTAGCAAAATATGCACCAAGACATCACTAGGTGTTATAATCTAATGAAATATTCGCCAATTTTTACAATATTTTATAATTCAGTGAAATATTCACCAAGATTCTACAATACCTAATAATTTAGTGAAAGATTCGACAAAATTTTACAAGATTCTATAATAGAATGAAAGATTAGCCAAAAAAATTATATATACATATTAAATTATTGATAAAATATCCTTCAAGTTTTCCTATATATTAGGGAGATTCGCCCATTTATTATACATATAAATTTCGAGGGTGTTCTTAAAATTATCCCTAGATGTGGTGCCCAGAACGAAAGATAAATCGATAGTCTCCTCAAAGTGGATCTTCAAGACAAAGCATTAAACAGATGGCGGTATTGAAAAATACAAGGCAATATTTTTAGCTCAAGGGTTCTCTCATAAGGAAGGAATTGATTATGGAAAGATGTCTGCCCCGGTAGCAAGATACACTTCAATTAGAACTATCCTTGCCTTGGATTTTCTGAATGGTGTGATAGAAGAGGAAGTATACATTGAAAAACCATAAGGTTTTGAAACACATTATAGAAAGACTCATATGCAGATTGAAGAAAGAATCGTATGGTTGAAGCAATCACCCAAAGCATAGCATGGAAGGATTGATGGCTTATTGATGAGTTTGGGATTTACTAAAACTAAGGAAGTTTTTAACCTTTACTATAAGGTTGTATGTGGTGGGATTATGATATTATTGTTATATGTGGATGATCTATTTTTGACATGAGAAGAGAAGCTCACTAACGAATGTAAGAAGAAGCTTACTGCAAAGTTCAAGATGAAAGACCTTGGAATTATGCATTATTTCATAGGTATAGAAGTATGGTAGTTCCCAGATGATATTTTCCTAAATCAAGGAAAATAAGTTCTTGAGATCCTAAATATATTTGGGATGATATATTGAAAATCAATTAATACTCTTATGGAGAGAAACTTGAATCTTTTGAATGATGATTCCACGGAGACAGTATATGTTACACTTTATAGACAGATCATTGGTTCACTGATGTATCTGCAAAATATGAGACTAGATATATGTTTTGTTGTGAACACCCTGAGTCAGTATATGGTGAAGACCTGACATGTTCATTTAGTTGTAGAAAAACATGTGATGAGGTACCTAAAGGGTACATTGGATTGTGGACTCAAATATGCAGCCGATAGTGACATCATATTACATAGTTATATAGCTTCATATTGGTCAGGTAGTGTTGAATATAGGAAGAGTACTTCAGGATGTTGTTTCAATTTGAGATTAGGTGTGTGTTATCACATATACCTTTGCAGCTAGGCTACCATGATGCAGCATGCAGATTATTCTCTTATTCTTTTTTGAGATAGTTCTCACATGGGGTTTTAGCATGGATCATTACAGCCTTAGCCATTTCAGAGCCTTGTTCAACAGAGTTTCCTTTCCAGGGTTGATATTCATTGGTCCATTGAGATGATTCCAGTGATGACCTAGTTCATTTGAGAAGAGTAGAATAGCAGATGTGGTACACATAGTTATAGAGGGGCCTTATCAGTTGGAGACATGCATACATGGTGAGATAAAGTATATGCTTCTATAGGTTGATTTTTCCTTGTATTTTTAGGATGAATATGGTCACCTATGCTTATATATATACTAATAATTGAAATTGTGCTAAGAATAATCAAAGGATTTGATGTTGAAGACTGTTTCTCATGCCATGCTTGTACAAATAGTAAACCTTAGTGATTTTTTGGTTCCATGTGTAATTTTTCCCCATCCATCCAGTTCATCCATGATTTATATTTAACCCATGACTTTAGCTCAATCAAAACTTATGAGATTGAAGGTCACTTCCCCCACTTTGACCCATATGAATGATGGATCCCATGTTTTATGTGTCTCAACTCTGGATTATCCCAAAGAGTATCATCTAAAACTTGAAGCATTGTGCTGGCCCTCATTACATGCATTATTTTCTATAAATTTTATATTTTGAAATGCAAATACCTCAAAGCAAATGAAAAATGTGTCTTTAGACACAACTCAAAAAAGGCCTATAAAATAAAATTGTGAAAGGCCTAAAGATAAAGCAGTGGATAAACAAATGCTAAATATAAATATTGTTGGCCACTATTTGGAATGTAATGATTAATTCCTCATGGAGCCTACTGGTTTTGATGTGAGATGGGGAAAGGGACCACTAATTGACATTGTTCCCTAGGATCTCCGCATTATAGTTCTTGTGTACTCAACAAAAGGGTACTAGTAAAGATCCTAACGAAGCTTGTTCTTAGGTTGGATGTGAGTTGTACACATGTTGTTAGAGTTGAACGGGTTCTTTTCAAGTTATCTTATCCACTTGTGAGACACCGTCATCCCCTATTGTGCATATGTAATGTATATGTCACTGTGCTTGTGTGTAGTTGTCAACATTCTGAGAACATCATATGATCAAAGTTAGCTACAAGTCATCTCCTTTTTCCCATCCTTGTTTTCCATCCTCACCCAGCATTAGCACATCGTTTAATATTTGTAAATATGGCATGAACAAGCAGACTTCTAGAAGGTCCTGAGATTTTTTTAGAAGCATGGGTATATCTTACCTACTATTATTGTCACCATGATTATGAATAACATGAGTTAAGTTTGGTTTTGATATACACCATTGGAGCATTTCTTACCTTGGATGCATGCAGGATCACACAGTTATAGTATCTCACCTCCAGTTTGGGTACTTTGACCTGATCAACCCTATTGACCAAGTCAAACACAGTTCCTAAGGCAATGAATCAAAAAACAACATGGATTATATTTGTTCCAAATATGCCCATGGCCAATTCTGTGGTTTCAGTTTTGAGAATTTGGCCTCGGATCTCTTGATCGGTGATTATTATCACTTTATTATCGGCTAAATGATTAAATTTTATTACAGATGATAGTGATTTCGGTTCTCCTAGAGAATTGCAGTGTTCCAATGGGTATGAGTAGTCACTTATACCATTCTTTTTATCTATGGATCATCTAGTGCAGTTAGTTTTCCTCATTTATCAGCTTGGACAGAGTTATGATGACTTTTATCAGTTTCAGAGGATGTACCACTAGAAATTGAACTAGGAATCTCACTAAGAAAATCGATTTGTCCAATTGGGTCAAGGAAATGGCTTGGAAAATTGTCAGATGGTTTGGTTTGGATACCCATACAATTCTTCATCACTTGCGGTCAGCATTGTTGTCTGTATTCTTTTATTTTGGCTCAGCTAGTGAGAATGTCCCCCAAGGGGCACCCCTCAACTTGGCTAATTGATGTATTTCATTGTTATATCATATGTTATGAGTTTGTAATGGGGCCTAGGGTGATTTAATCTCCTAGTGACCCCCTTTGATTTATTATCATGTCACATATTATGTCATATTGTGACTTTCACCTTAGAAAGGCATCCTTGAGTAAAGTGTGCCTCCCTTTGATGTGGTCACTTTGATACATGTGATGATATTTGTACTTTTTGATCTCCGCCATTGATGATGTCTTAAGATCAACTGTTGGATGATAGTTAGTTGAAATGTGGACAAACTCTCAAACTGCTTAAGAGAGGTGAACCCCCCATTGTAAAGCATGATCTCTAGCACTGGAATATTGAATAAGGAGATTTGTCTGGGATTACACACTGGTATTGTTGATGAATTAACGATTTGATGGATGGCATTGTTTTCTTTCTATGATAAGTTTTTTTGGAATATATCTTGTATTTTTATTGTATCCATCCATCTGTAGGCTGAAGGAGGCACGCTTGAGGAAGAATCTTTAGTGAGAGAACTTACTATGTTCCATATCTCAAGGTTTTGGTTTCAGGGAATGATTCTTTCTTGATGTCTTTTTCATTTCACGTACTTTCTTTATACTGCAGATCTTGTCTGTTTGTCTTATTAATTGATTTTCTCTTATTTGACAAGTTAAAGGGGGCACTAGGGTCACTGCAAAAGGTGAACTCCATTAAGATATCGCTCGCAACACTCATTTAATTAGAAAAATGGCATTCTTCATCATCCCGGAGGTCATCAACATAATTTATGTTCATCTCTAAGGTAATTTCTTTGCCTTTTGATTTTCTCATGCATTTCCCATTACCTTTAGAAGTGGGAAAACCCACCAGATCGATTTGCACTAGGAATCTACAAATTTGGCCATTTGGTTTTTGTTGACCATCGCTTAAAACCTATTCTCCCTTATAGGCATCAACATTGGACTCCATTACCCATCTCCAGACACAGGTCACTTAGGAAGGTAGCGCCCCCCTTTGGTTTGATAGTCAGTTTCTCAGTGTTTTTGTTTTGGTTTTACTTGGATCTTTTCATTTGTTGAATATTTCATCCAATTCAGTTTTCGGGAAGCCTTAATCATAAACATCAACCTTGTCCTATGAATTTATCAATTATCTACTTTAATCTCCCCAGGGTCTGGTCTTGATCATTTTAACCAACACCCTAAATCATATACCTTATCCAAATCTCCACAAGCCACCTGATTGTTTAACTTGAGTAATATTTCCAACATAGTTGACCACCTATACTCAAGTATCCTTAATTTGTGGCTTATTCTTTGAATCTAGGGTTTCAAGCACTCACCTTACGTATTCTCTGTCAGGAGTTTGATCTGGTGATTTTCTTTAGGTCTTTCCTTTCATGATAGATATGGGTCTCCCCCATTGTCACTTGGGATTCTCTAGTGGAATAAAGTGAAGGAAGTCTTTACCAACGTGACAACGATCAATCTTTTGTGGGTTAGGAATTCTATAGGTTACGGCTTTGGTTTCCTATCCCCTCTTCCATCCTGTACAGGATTCTCTATCGAGGAAACTACAAGATCTGTGATAACATTTTTTGCATCATCGTCGTGGAGGTACAGGCTTACCATGGTTCATTTCATGTACCTTCTGTGTCTATGAATGTTTTTACTGTTTACATTCATTCATATCACAACCGGTTTTAAAATCAGTGACTATATTTTCAATTTTGCACAATCACTATATTGTTTTTTATCTCTCCTGTGACATTTAATATTCGGTGAAAACGACAATGCGTTCACCTGGCGACTCCACAACGCAACTACCCTGAGGGACCTACCCACAAGTATAACCTACGAAGTCCCTTGTTAAAATACATGGATTTTTATGAAGAATTCGATTCTGACTATGTACTTCCTAAAAAATTCACAACCGCAATGAGTGAAAGTGTCTCATCATTTTCCCTTTTAGCCTAGCAATGTAAGGAAGATTATCAAAAATTTAGCGGCCCATATTTCCTTCATGAGAATGCACAAACACATAGGGTGAAATAAGTTGGAAGTAGTGTTTATGCAATCACTCGGTATCAATCTAAAGTTGTCTCTAAGAAAAGTGATCATATGCCTACCAAACCTAGGAAGCCACTGATCAAAAGCATGCCTCATAATAATGAAGAGGTTTATGTAACAAGAGAAAAATATTCTAAACAATTCAAAGAAATCAATCAACAACAAGATAGTCAAAAAAATAACGTAGTGGCACCTCCTAAGGAAAAAATCATAACTACCCCAACTCATAAACCTATTGTCGTCAAAGGAAATATGTGGAAACCACCTCCAAACACTAGAATTCTGAAAAAGAGATCCACCCAAGGACAAAATTATGGCTCAAGAACCAATTAAGATAGACCTTACAAGTAAGATATCAAATATAATGGTCTCGATATCACTAAATAAGTTGGTAAAAAACCCATTTATTAAAGCTCGGGTCATGGAATTTTTAGGGTTAAAAATAGAAAAAAAAGGAAAAGACAAACCACTTTGGGTTGAATATTGATATGTCTCCATTTCTGAATAAGTTAAGTATGTTGGTATCATTACAAGAGTTATTAAAGGTTACATCAATAAGCAATAATGTTGTAATATGTTTGGGAATACAACCTAAAATGAAGATACCAAGGCGAATGGCCAAAATCACCAAGGATCCCCCTATCATGATTCAAAGTGTGGTGAACAAAGGAGATGGGTACCCAACTTTCCATGTTTCCCTAGAAATAAACCAATTGATTCTTCATAATTGCATGCTATATTCTGGGGCTGAAGTGAATGTGATGCCATTTAAGGTCATGAACCAACTAGAGCTAACCACAACCCGACAATTTGGAAATGTATGTGGCATGGACTCATGGCCTGTAGAGTCCAAACGAGTGATTGAAAACTTAAAGATGAAATTGGAAGATTATCTAGATGTTGAGATAACTATGAATGTCTTGGTCATAGATATTCCTAATGTTTTGGGTATGCTTTTGTATAGATAATGGGTAGCAAAATTGGTAGGTAGCATTCAATTAGATCTCACATACGCAATAGTCCCTATTAGTAAGACAACTTCAATCAAGTTAATGAATGAGCCACCCATGATAGAACATGTAGAAACACCTGACCATTTTTTTGATGATGCTATGTGTGCTACAGACGTTGTAAATTTTAAGGTATAAGTAAATGATTGGGAAGACGCTAGACCACATCCTTTCCCTCTTAGTAATATTTGGAAAATGCATTTCAACGGTACTAAGTATAGACATGGTGTTGGAGATGGAATTGTCTTGATTTCACCTGCGGGAGAAGAAACCATACATTATTTTCAGTTAAAATTTGATTGCACCAACAATGTGGCTGAGTATGAAGCTTTGCTTCTAGGACTAGAAATTACTAGAGACATGAAGATCAATTGTTTGAGTGTCATTGGTGATTCAGACTTAGTTGTCTCCTAGGTGAGAAATCAATTTGTAGCTAAGAACGATAGATTGTGTATATACCGAAATGCACTATGGGATTCCATAAAGATGTTTGATTCCTTTTCAATTAAAGGAGTCCCTAGGGATGAAAATATGCTTGTCTATGCTTTATCTGTAATTGCATGCACTTTTGAAATTCCTAAGTACCTAAGAGAAAACAAATAATGTGAGGTAGAAGTTTTGTTTAGACCATTTGTCCCTGATAATCAAGATCAGTGGCAAGTTTTTGATAAGATGCTTAGATAGTATGTTTCTTGCATTGCATCAATTTTCCACAAGACAACGCTGACACTCTGGAATATCATATGCAGAATCAGTCATTATGTGATATAGATGCCAACAATCACAGCAATTTTATTACATAAGAAAAATGAAAATCATGAGAAACCCGTAGATTTCATGAGTAAAAAACTTAGAGATGCATAATTAAAATACACTACCATCGAAAAACAAGCATATGCGTTGGTTAAAGCTTTGAAACATTTCAGGACTTACATTGTTTTCTATAAACTCAAGGCTTATGTGTTGTATCAAGAAGTAAAAGATGTATTATGCCAGTCTAATGGTAAAGGTATACGAGGAAATTGGATTTCACGGATTCAAGAGTATGATTTAGAGATTAAAACCATCAAAATCATAAAAGGACAGGGACTTGCTCAACTTCTAATAGAGAAAGAGGTTTTAGTGAATTGTGTTGAAGAAAATCAAGGAAACCCAAATATAGAACAAGAATGGTATAAGGACATCATATATTATTTGAAAATTTTAACTTGTCCTGATTATCTGGTCAACCATCAATGAAGGGATTTAAGGTTGAAAGCGTCAAAATATATTCTAACTCAAGACGGTTTAGGATGGAAAAATCTGGATGGGATCATTATCAAATGTGTCAATCTAGAAGAATCTAAAGTCATTATCAAAGAGATGAATGTTGGGTTGTCTGGTGGGAATTATGCACTTAGAACAACTACTGCTAAAATTATGCGTGCAGGATATTATTGGCCTACGTTATTTAAAGATGTTCATTTTTTTGTTAGGTCATGCCAGGAATGTCAATTGTTTTTTAGGAAATCCAAGGTTGCATGCCTTACCTTTGAACCCTATAATCGTTGAAGCTCCTTTTCAGCAATGCGGGATGAATTTTGTTGGGCCATTTGATCAAAACTTGAGTAACAAGTTCAACTACATTTTAACATGCACTGATTATTTCACCCGTTGGGTTGAGGCTGTCCATACATAGAAGGATATCGTTGAATTCATAATTAAGTTCTTGGAAGAAAACATCATATCACGGTACAATTGTCCCTTAAAATTAACCATTGATAATTCCATAGCTTTCAGTAAAATAGAAATGAATAAATTATGTTTCAATCATGGCATAGTTTTGTCTCACTCCTCTAAGTATTACCCACAAGGAAATGGTTTAGCTGAATCATTAGCAAAAAAAACTTGGTAAGACTTTTGAAAAGAATGGTGGGAGAAAACTGAAGAAGTTGGGATAGCAAATTGAAGTACTCCTTATGGGAATATAGAACTACGGTAAAAAGGATTACTAGAAAATCCATGTTTGAAATAGTATATGGCCAAGATTGTAGGCTTCCCATCAATCTGGAGATACAAGTATATAAGTTACACTAGTGTGTATATGACCAGGAAGCTATACAAGCCATGATAGATAAGTTGGTAGAATTACACGAAAAGAGAAGAGAATATTTTGACAAAGTAGTAATCGAGAAATAAAGGACTAAGGGCACCTTTTACCAAGGCAATTGGAATGAATATTTCAAGGTTGGAGATGTAGTACTCTTATGGTTCAAGAGTAAAGAAAAGACAGAAAATCATGGTAAGCTTGAAAAAAATTGGATGGGACCTTAAAAAGTCGATTGAATATCAGGTAAGGGGTCATTTTGGTTAGAATCCCTGGATGGCGAGGAACTTGAAATACCAGTTAATGGGATATTGCTTAAACATTATTTCCCCCCATAAATTCAGTCATTTTTTCAACATCTTTTAGAGTAGGTAAGATTGAATAAGCTCTCTGAGAAGTAGTTGATTCTTTTCATTATCGGATTGATGCATCTATCTTTTAGTTACTGAGTTTGATATGTGTTTAGTTCATTTACTTCATTTGAATTGATTAGAGTAGACTTTACTTTTCAACATTTTATTTTCCAGCATAATTTCTGTCATTTTATTTTCACATATATTTTTCCCATACATGTTTCTCTGGTATTTCTTGCTTCCATGTGCACAGATAATAGTTAATACCTAGAGAGGAAGAAGAAAGTTGGGAGTGTTGGATTATTCATTATTGATGGTGTTGCAGACCATATATTATTGAGGTTCCCAATCGCTCTCTTCATTAGAGCACTTGTCCCAGTTGGAGCTAGATGTTATCACATACATGCAGTTGGGATACTATGATGCAGCATGCCGAATAATTTCTTATTCTATTCCGAGCTGTTTTTCACATGGGTTTTTGGCATGGATCATTATGGCCTTAGCCATTTTAGGGCCTTGTTCAGCAGAGTTTCCTTTCCAATACTGAGATTCATTGGTCCATTGAGATGATTTCAGTGATGACCTAGTTCATTTGAGTAGAGTAGCATATCAAATGTGGTACACACAATTATAGAGGGGCCCTATCAGTTGGAGATAGGTATACATGGTGAGATCGGGTATATGCTTGTATAGGTTGGTTTTTCTCTGCGATGTATATCAAACACCTATGTTTTTCTTGTTATGATGATTATGGTGACTTATGATTATATATGTACTAATAATTGAACTTGTGCTAAGACTAATCAAAGGATTTTATGTTGAAGACTATTTCTCATGCCATGATTGTACAAATAGTAAACCTTAGTGCTTTGTTGGTTCCATGTGTCATTTGTCCCTGTCCATCCAGTTCATCCATGATTTATCTTTAAACCATGACTTTAGCTTGATCAAGAATGATGAGATTGAATATCACTTTCCCCACTTTGACCCCTATACATGATGGATCCCATGTTTTATGTGTCTCGGCTCTAGGTTTTTTAGGATTATAATATTCCCTTGTCTAATTTGGTCATTTATGTCTAAATTAGGAGTATTTTTAGTCTATATTTAATCACTAGCATCATTGGGTCCACATGGACTAATTGGGCCACATGTACCAGTTATTAGAGTGTGGGGAACACTAGTTGAAGCTAGATACCGCTGACTGCACTTGCATGCATCATTTTAGGAGCCTCCTAGACCAATCCATACAATTTAGGATCCACTGGGAGTGTCGAAACCAACCTCCTTCAGTTGAGTTCAGTTAGTGACTAGTTAATCCTAGTTACGAGTCAGTTACATCTAGTTAAATCCAGTTACATTCAGTTAGTGCCAGTAATTGATTGATTTCATGTGGGAAGGCACAATTCCTCACCTACCACATTCAGTTATCCTAGTTAACTAATTCTAACTGACTGAGGCACTGATTTAGACAACTGGAGCTAACTAGTTAGGCTCCGATAGTGATTTAGACATGTCTAGTTATCCATGCAGTTAGGTAGGGTCAATCAATTTGAATTCCTCTCTCATGTATTCAAATTGACTGATTATTTATACCAGTGTATTACATTGTGATTAATTTTCCAATTACTTTTGATTAATGAAAGCATTACACAGTTGCAAGCCATTTTTGCACTGTTTCATTCTTCAATTCTGAGTAAAATTGTTTGATCTATTTTATGAGTTGTGTGTTGATCCATAGATCTATGTGCTCAATTTTATATGGTATTAGAGCCTCAACAGGATGAGACACTTCTCCTTTCTACAGATCCCATGCTGGATCAAATTTTTTGAGCAAAATTGCTCATTCTAGCTCTGCACCAGAAGCGACAAGTTTACCACATAAATCCTAAGCAAAGGAATTGTTGATCAATATTGCTTGTATAACTAATATGGGTGTGATGAAAACTTGAAAAGTGCATGTTGTCCGACCTTACGGTGCCCCTTTTGTGTTTTTGCAGGTACAACTTCGAATGGATTCATCAGTTCCTCTTTTCACCCCATTCACAAGCTATTCAGAATGGAAGTTCAAGATGATTGCATCTATGAAGAGACAATATCTCTATGAGGTGTCTATTAGACTTGGAAAGAGTCTTATGAGAATGAGAATGACTGGATAAATGATGGTGATAGAGTTTTTGGAGCAATATGTCTAGCCCTTTCTCCTAGCTTGCACTACCTTATTGGTTCTGTTGAATACCCAAAGGATCTCTGGAAAAAATTGGACAGAACCTTTGGAAAGAATAATGAGGATCATAATAGAAATTTGGAGATCACACCCAGAACCACAAGATTTATTTACTCAAAATTATCATCCTCTACTCTCTCTGATGAAGTTGTTCAAAATTAAGAAGAAGCAGAGTCTTCTACACAGTCGATTCGAATGGAAGAAAGTCTCCTTGCAGTGACTCCTTCTCCTACTTCTCCGAAAGTTTATGAGATCTCTAATATCTCATCTTCTCATATGGATGATACAGAAGAAGGAATTTGAATATTTTATATTGAAGAAAAAATCTCCTTCAATTCTATGCAAACACTCTCTGGTGTTCCTCCTTTAAATTATGTGCAAAATTTGCCAGTGACTGCTTCAGAGAATGAAGAATAATTTGATTTATCTCCCTATAATGTTGCTAATGATGTGAGGATAAGTAATTATTTGGATATTTTAGAAATAATATCATATTTCAGGAGTGATCCATTCACCCTCATTGATCTTGAGCTTCCAGCAAATTCCTACAGGATTGAATGCACCAAAATTCAGAATTTTGAAGAAGGAGAAAACTATGCATCTACCATCTCTGTGGACCACACTTTTGGATCTGATATGAACCTATTTGGATCTGATATGATCTTATTTAGATATAATCTGATATTTTTTTGTTCGAATTTTAAGTTCCAAGAGCTTTCAGTCATGCTTGTAGCTGCTCTCACCAATTTTGGTGTGAAAAAACAAGTACCGCAAGTGATCTTCTACAAATTTGCTGCTGGGGATTTGACTTTAATTTCCTCTTATGAGGTTGATGATATTTTATTTTGTGAATCATTAGTTATTTATGAATATATATCATATTATGGATCTCAATCATTCTCTCTCCATAGTCCCAGGGCTTCTCTACCTTTGGTCATATGCTCATCTCCTCACAGAACTGGTAAAGAGGAAGACATTATGCATCCGCCTAGACACTTTCTCCTAACACTTGGGGATGATTTTACCACTCAAGGTTTTCTGTTCAAGGCTGAAAAATATCAGTTTCTTGAATGTTCATCACATGGATCGAATCCTTGAGCACTTTTTCTCTCTTATCAGTTGATTTCAATTTCTCTACATGGGTCCAGTTTTCATCGAGCAGTTGTCTATGTTCCTGATTTAGTTGAGCACATTATTCTTCTTCCAGAGAGGAATATTCCTCTAGACATGATATGGAGAATTATACATGCCAGGCCCCAGGATACCTGTGCATAGAAGAACAAGATTGATCATGATTCTACCTGCTTAGTTAGAGGGTGGGATTTTTTCCCATGTTGTTTTTTCCCCGTTTCCTTGCATTAAGCATTTACTTTGATTTAGTTGTAATGGGTGACCTATGGTCTTAGTTACCAGGGCCCGAAAATTTTCCAAGTTAGCATTCAGAGGGGTTTTTAGGATTATAATCCTCCCTTGTCCAATTTGGTCAATTATGTCTAAATTAGGAGTATTTTCAGTCTATATTTAGTCACTAGCATCATTGGGTCCACATGGCCTAATTGGGCCACATGTACCAGTTACTAGAGTGTGGGGAACACTAGTTGAGGCTAACTACCACTGACTGCAATTGCATGCATCAATTTAGGATCCTCCTAGACCAATCCCTACAATTTAGGATCCACTGGGAGTGTCGGAACCAACTTCCTTCAATTGAGTTCAGTTAGTGACTAGTTAAGCCTAGTTAGGAGTCAGTTATATTCAGTTAGCGCCAGTCATTGATTGAGTGCATGTGGGAAGGTGCAATTCCTCACCTACCACATTCAGTTATCCTTGTTAACTAATTCTAACTAACTGAGGCATTGATTTAGAAAACTAGAGCTAGCTAGTTAGGCTCCGATAGTGATTTAGACATGTCTAGTTATCCATGCAGTTAGGTAGATTCAATCAATTCAAATTCCTCTCTTGTGCATTCGAGTTGACTGGTTATTAATACTAGTGTATTACATTGTAATTAATTATCCAATTATTTTTTATTAATGAAATAATTACACATTTGCAAGCCAATTTTGCACTGTTTCAGTCTTCAATTCTGAGTAAAATTGTCTGATCTATTTTGTGAGTTGTGTGTTGATCCATAGATCTATGTGCTCAATTTTATAGGGTTATCCCAAAGAGTGTTAGCTAAAACTTGAAGCAATGTGTTGACCATAATTATATGTATTATGTCCTATTAATTACGTATTTTAAAATACAAATCCCTCAAAGCAAATGCAAAATGTGTCTTTAGACACAACTCAAAAAAGGGCTATACAATAAAATTGTGAAAGGCCTAAAGAAAAAGCAGCAGATAAACAAATGATAAATCTAAATACTGCTGGCCATTATTTGAAATGTAATGATTAATTCCTCATGAATCCTATGGATTTTGATGTGAGATGGGGCAAGGGACCGCTAATTCACAATTTCCCCTAGGATCTCCGCATTACAGGTCTTGTGCACTCAACACAAGAATCCTAGTAAAGATCCTCACGTAGCTTGTTCTTAGGTTGGATGTGAGTTTTAAACATGTTGTTAGAGTTGAATGGGTTCTTTTCATGTTATCTTATCCACTTGTGAGACACTTCCATCCCCTATTGTTCATATGTCATGTATATGTCACTATGGTTGTGTGTAATTGTCGACATTTTGAGAAGATCATATTATCAAAGTCAGCTACAAGTCATCTCCTTTTTCCCGGCCTTGTTTTCCATCCTCGCCCAACATTATCACACCATTTAAGATTTGTAATTATGGCATGAACAAGCAGACTTCCAGAAGGTCCTGGGATTTTTTCAGAAGCACGAGTATATCTTACCTACTATAATTGTTACCATCATTATGAATAACATGAGTTAAGTTTGGTTTTGATATACACCATTGGACCATTTCTTACCTTAGATGCATGCAGGATCATACAGGTACAGTATCTCAACTCCAGTTTGGGCACTTTGACCTAGTCAACCCTATTATCCAAGTCAAAACACGGTTCCCAAGGAAGTGACTCAAAACAAAAAATGGCTTATATTTTTTCCAGACATGCCTAGGACCAATACTGTGGTTTAGGTTTTGAGAATTTGGCCCCGGATCTCCTTATCAATGATTATTATCACTTTATTATCACGCAAATGATCAAATTTTATTACAAATGGCAGTGATTTTGGTTCTCCTAGAGCATTGCAGTGTTCCAAGGGGTATGAGTAGTCACTTATACCATTCTTATGTGTATTTGTTTGCTGCAATCTCATCCTTCTTTTTGTTATTTTCATGGATCAATTCATGTGCATATCTCATGCTCTCTGGGGTCACTCCAGTACATAGGCTAACATCGTGCCCATGGAGTTTAGCTAGATGGTACTTCAACCTATTAATCTGTCCCGTCATGTGATGCCCACATAATTTACATTTCAAATTATGTCTGTTTGTCCCATCCTATGGTTCACCATACTGCCAGAAAGGGTCCAAAGGCTTTGGCATTTTTGCAAAGGGAATGACAGCCTCAACTTTCAAAAGTCAAAATGCAATCCTAGGGCACAAAAAACACAAAAAAATACATTAAACCCTTTTGAAAAAAATAGCAGCATTTTGGTTTAAAAAATTAGACCTCTAAATTTATATTTTTAGCCATGAAAAATGAGAAGAGTGTGGCTAAAACCCTAAGAAAACAAGCATGTTGTTCCATTGAAAAAATACCTTACATTATGATTGTTTTTCATATTTATGGGCATGGAAATCATTGTCAAAATGACAAAAAAAAGAAAAATCTAGGTAGAGAAAAATGCAAGCAAACATGTTAACAATCCATGGAAAAGATAGAAAAAAAAATGGGATACAGAGTACATACCTGTGAGGGGAAGATTGACTTGGTTGGTTGGAATCTTGAATCCTTGCTCCACAAAAATCCTTGATGGTGAGGTAAAATGGTGTTTGGATGTCTCCACAATGGTTATTGGTCTCCTCTTACCCTTCTCCTTCCTTCTCCAACAAGAAAATGCAAGTGAAATGAAAAAAAAGCCCCTTTACCTCTTTATGCCGCGGATCTCTCAACCTGGGCAATTTTTTCCATTGTAGGGCGAAAAATCGAAAAACAAATGCGATTTTTTTGAAAAAAATGTGCTATATTCAATTGTTTAAAAATCGTGATTTTTCCTCGCCGGAAAATCGACTTGAGGAAAAAATCGCAATTTTCACGAAAAATCACGAAAAAATCACCGAGGTTTAATTCACTGGTAATCATCAACATCCTGAGAAAATCATATGATCAAATTCAGCTACAAGTCATCTCCTTTTGCCCAGCCTTTTTTTCTATCCTCACCCAGCATTAGCACACCGCTTAAGCTTTATAAGTATGGCATAAACAAGCAGACTTACAGAAGGCCCTGGGATTGTTTCAGAAGCACAGGTATATCTTACCCACTATTATTGTCACCATAATTATGAATAACATGAGTTAATTTTGGTTTTGATATACACCATTGGAGCATTTATTACCTTGGATGCATGCAGGATCATACAGGTACAATATCTCACCTCCAGTTTGGGTACTTTGACTTGGTCAACCTTGTTGACCAAGTCAAACACGGTTCCCAAGGAGGTGAATAAAAAAAACATGGTTGATATTTGTTCCAGACATGCCCAGGACCAATACTGCGGTTTCAATTTTGATAATTTGGCCTCGTATCTCCTAATCAGTGGTTATTATCACTTTATTATCAGACAAATGATCAAATTTTATTACAGATGGTAGTGATTTTGGTTCTCCAAGAGCATTGCAGTGTTCCAGGGGGTATTAGTAGTCACTTACACCATTATTTTGTGTCTTCGGATCATCCAATGCGGTCAGTTTGCATTAGTTATCAACCTGGAAAAAGTTATGATGACTTTTATCAGTTTCAGAGGATGTACCACCAGAAATTGAACTAGAAAACTCACTAAGAAAATCGATTTGGCTAATTGGGTCAAGGAAATGGCTTGGAAATTTGTAAGATGGTGTAGTTTGTCTCCCTGAACAGTTCTCCATCAGTTGCAGACAACATTGTTGTCTGGATTATTTTATTCTGGCTCTTCCAGTGAGGACGTCCCCCAAGGGGTGCCCCTCAACCTGTCTAATTGATGTATTTCATTGTTATATCATATGTTATGAGGTTGTAATGGGACATAGGGTGATTCAATCCCCTAGTGGCCCCCTTTGATGTATTATCATGTCACATATTATGTTATATTGTGACTTTCACCTTAGGAAGGTGTCCTTGAGTAAAGTGCGCCCCCCTTTGACGTGGTCACTTTGATCCATGTGATGATATTTGTACTTTTTGATATCCACCATTGATGATGTTTTAATCCCAATCGTCAGATAATCATTAGTTGAAATGTGGACACACTCTCAAACTATTTAAGAGAGGTGACCCCCCCATTGTAAAGCATGAGCTCTGGCACCAGAATATTAAATAAACATATTTGTCTAGGATTACACACTGAAGTATTGTTGATGAATTAATGATTTGAATCCTATCATTTTTTTCTTTCTACACTGAGTTTTTTTCGAGATAGATCTTGTATTTTTCTTGTACCCATCTATCTGCATGATGAAGGAGGCGTGCTTGATGAATGCACATTAGTGAGGGAACTCACTTTGTTCTGACTCTCAGGTGTTTGGTTTTAGGGAGTGATTCTTTCTTGATGATTTTTCATTTCACGTACTTTCTTTATACTACGTATCTTGTTTGTTTGTCTTATCAATTGATTTTCTCTAGTTTGACAGGTTGAAGGGGGCACTAAGGTCACTAAAGAAGGTGAAATCCATCAAGGTATCGCTTGAAACACTCATTTTATCATAAAAAAAACATTCTTCATCATCCCGGAGTTCATCAACATAATCCAGGTTCGTCTCTGAGGTAATTTCTTTACCTTTTGATTTTCTCATGCATTGCCCATCACTACTTCTTTAGAAGTGGGAAAACCCACCAAATCGATTTGCACTGGGAATCTACAAATTTGGCGATCTGGGTTTTGTCGGCCATTGCTCAAAACCTATTCTCATTTATAGGAATCAATATTGGACTCCATTGCCCATCTCCAAGAACTGGTCACTTAGGAAGGTAGCACCACCCTTTGGTCTGATAGTCAGTTTCTCAGTGTTTTTGTTTTGGTTTTACTTGGATTGTTGTTACGGAGAGAAATTCCTATGGCTTGGGGTACCACAACAGACAGCTTGACTCCAGAAATCAATCCTTTCCAATATGCAATAGAAATTAAATGTCTAACACTGAAGGATCAGACCTCGTACCTTATTCCGGACGGTTGAAGTAGATCCCCGTTGAGCTTTCCAACTTCGGCTTGAATTGATAGATTACTTCCTCAACAACAAGTAAACAATACAAGCATTCTATATATCATGGTGTTAGATCTATTCTAGCATATATAATCAATGTCCCTTGATCGGTGGATCCTCTCAAGTGTTCGACCTCAACACATTTATTCACACTTGTTAGTTTGCACTCTAGTACCTTGATTCCCATTTTCATTATCAGTGGGTGATCTCGCGTCTGTTAACGGTATACATTAATGACCGGTAATCAGATGATGGACTACTATGTTCAACCTCGACACCTCTATTCGCATAGTAGGACATGTACTCGTAGCGGTTTGTGTAGAAGAGTTTCCAGATAGGTGGCATCTCTTATATGCTACCACCTTGATCGTGCCATTGTTCATGAGATTTCAGCTCTCGTGACTTGATTCCAGTATATGTCAGATATTTCCAGCCACTATGGAGATCTTGATCTGTTATATCTTCAGCCATTATGGAGATCATGGTCCTTTATATATCTTCATCATGGAGATTCTGATCTATGTATATTGTACATGGCGATGACCACATATGTGATATCATGTATCATGCCTATTCATGGCCATTGTACTCTTATGTATCCAGGACTGCTATATGTATTTGCAGTTATGTGCAGAGTTGTATTAGTGTACTATGCTGATTGGGTGGCTGGTGTTCCATTTGGGATCCTTCATCACTCCACTTCTGGGATGGACTTATAATGTATTTCGGCCATCATATGACCCCTCTGACCTCACAGATTAGGGGACATCTGTTATAGCTGATTTCATCACTCCAAGTGAATCACACTTTGTATGGCCTTCCCCTGTCCTGTTGCAGACTCCTTAGACCCCATGGACCATTTTTTGTCCTTTGATTTTTCCCTGACCATCCCTAAAAACATGTGAAAAATGATACACGCGACTTTTAAACCTATAAGCGTGTATATACACGGGTTTGACCACTAAAACCACATACATCGGGTCGGTACAAAATCTAAATCCTTTTGGAGTTTTCCTTGACATGGATCTGACTCATTTAACTCCTGGCCTTCCATATGCCTTGAGATCACTCGGATTCGACCTTTCATTACCCCTTTGAAAAGCTATATAAGGAACCCCTTGGTACATTGAAGGCATAAGAGAGAACTAAGAGCAGAGAAACTATAGTCCATTGTTTCCGGAACTTATGCTTGAGTCTGCATCCCTTTGTCCCTTGGAGCACTTTTGTGTTCTTCCCAAGATTTCCTTTTGCTTGTGAGCTTGTTATCTAGTGATGGAGGATTGAAGTGGTGGAGGCCCAAGTGGGGGATTCAGTTTCTTCGGTTCACAGACGTGCCATCAGAGGTTGTATCTTGTAATCTCTGATTTATATTAATAGAAATAGCTTTTCCTGTCCAATAATGTGTGTTTGAATGAACATTTTATCCATTGGATTATGTCAAATTCTTATACATTATTGATTATATATGCTATAATAGATCTAACACCATGATATATAGAATGCTTGTATTGTTTACTTGTTGTTGAGGAAGTAATCTATCAATTCAAGCTGAAGTTGGAAAGCTCAATGGGGATCTACTTCAACCGTCTGGAATAAGGTACAAGGTCTGATCCTTTAGTGTTAGACATTTAATTTCTATTGCATATTGGAAAGGATTGATTTCTGGAGTCAAGTTGTCTGTTGTGGTACCCCAAGCCATAGGAATTTCTCTCCGTAACAATTGTATTTGTTGAATATTTCATCCAAGTCAGTGTGCGGGAATCCTTATTCATCAACATCAACCTTGTCCTCATAATTTCTCAATTATATGATTAAATCCCCCAAGCGTTCAAGCTTGATCATTTGAACCAACACCCTAAATCCTAGATCTGATCCAAATCTCCACAAGCACCTGATTATTTAACTTGAGTAACATTTCCAACGTAGTTAACCACCTCTACTCAAGTATCCTTAATTTGTGGCTTATCCTCTGAATCTAGGGTTTCAAGCTCTCACTTTACGTATTCTCCGTCATGAGTTTGATCTGGTGATTTTCTTTAGGTCTTTCCTTTCAATATAGATATGGGTCTCCCCCGTTGTCACTTAGGATTCTCTAGTGGATTAAAGCGAAGGAAGTCTTAACCATTGTGACATCCATCCATATTTTGGGGGCTAGGATTTCTATAGGTTGCATGTCCCCTCAGCCATCCAGTACATGATTCTCTATCGAGGCAGCTAAAAGATTTGTGATAATATTTTTGGCATCATTTTCAGGGAGTTAGAGGATTACCGTGGTTCATTTCATGTACCTTCAATGTCTGTGAATGTTTTTATTGTTTACATTCATTCATATCACAGCTGGGTTTAAACCCAGTGACTGTATTTTCAATTCTGCACAATCACTATATTGTTTGTTATCTCTCCTACGACATTTAAGATTCAGTGAGCGCGGCAATGCATTCACCTGGCGACTCCACAACGTGACTCCCCTTAGTGACCTACCCACGAGTATAACCTTTGAAATTGATAGTTAAAAGACATGGATTTTTATGAAGAATTCAATTCTGACTATGTACTTCCTAAAAAATTCACAACCACAATGAGTGAAATGATATCAGCCTTTGCGCTTTTATCCTAGCAATGTAACGAATATTATCAAAAATTTGACGGCCCATACTTCCTTCATGATAATATGAAACCTCGTAGGGTGAAATAAGTTGGAAGTAGTGATTATGCAATCACTTGGTCTCAATCTAAAGTTATCTCTAAGAAAAGTGATCATATGCCTCCCAAACCTAGCAAGCCACTAATTAAAAGAATGCCTCATAATAATGAAGGTGCTTCTGTAACAAGAGAAAAAAATTCTAATCAAATCAAATGAATCAATCAATAGCAAGATAGTCAAACAAATAAGGTAGTGGCACCTCCTAAGGAAAACATCATAACTACCCCAACTCCTCAACCTATTGTCGCCAAAGGAAATATGTGGAAACCACCTCCAAACACTAGAATTCTGAGAAGAGATCCACCCCAGGACAAAATTATGGATCAAGAACCAATTAAGATATACCTTACAAGTAATCTATCAAATATAATGGTCTCGATATCACTAAAGAAGTTAGTAAAAATCCTATTTATGAAAGCTCAGGTCATGGAATTTTTAGGGTTAAAAATAGAAACAAAGGAAAAACAAATCCTTTAGTGTTGAATATTGATATGTCTCAATTCCAGAATAAGTTAAGTATGTTGGTATCATTACAAGATTTATTGAAAGTGCCATCAATAAGCAATAAGGTTGTAAGATGTTTGGGAATACAACCTAAAACAAAGATACCAAGGACAAAAATCACCAAGGATCCCCCTGTCATGATTCAAAGTGTGATGAACAAAGGAGAAGGGTATCCAACTTTCTATGTTGCCCTAGAAATAAACCAGTTGATTCTTCATAATTTCATGCTATATTCTAGTTCTGAAGTGAATGTGATGCCATATAATGTCATGAACCAACTAGACCTAACCACAACCCAACAATTTTGAAATGTACGTATGTGGCATGGACTCACGTCCTATAGAGTCCAAAGGAGTGATTGAAAACTTAAAGATGAAATTGGAAACTTATCCAGATGTCAAGATAACTATGAATGTCTTGGTCATCGATATTCCTAATGTTTGGGGTATGTTTTTGTCTAGATAATGGGAAGCAAAATTGGGAGGTAGCATTCAATTAGATATCACATACACAACAGTCCCTTTTTGTAAGACCGCTTCAATCAAGTTAATGAATGAGCCACCCATGATAGAACACATAGAAAATCTTGACCATTTGTTTTATGATGCTATTCATGCTACAAACGTTGGAAATTTTATGATATTAGTAAATTATTGGGAAGAAGCTAGACCGCATCCTTTCCCTCCTAGTAACATTTGGAAAATGTATTTAGACGGTGCTAAGTCTAGACATGGTGATGGACCTAGAATTGTCCTAATTTCACCTACGGGAGAAGAAACCTTACATTCTTTTTGGTTAGAATTTGATTGCACCAACAATGTGGTTGAGTATGAAGCTTTGCTTCTAGGACTAGAAATTTCCAAAGACATGAAGATCAAGTGTTTGAGTGTTATTGGTGATTCAGAATTAGTAGTCTCTCAGGTGAGAAATCAATTTGTAGCTAAGAACGATAGATTACGTAGCTACAAAAATGCAGTATGGGATTCCATATAGATGTTCGATGCTTTTTCAATCAATGAAGTCCCTAGGGATGAAAATATGCTTGTCGATGATTTATCTGTAATTGCATGCGCTTTTGAAATTCTTGAGTACCTAAGAGAAACAAAATGCAAGGTATAATTTTTGTTTAGACCATTTGTCCCTGATAATCAAGATCATTGGAAAGTTTTTAATAATGATGCCCAGACCACCTGTTTCTTGAATTGCATCAATTTCCCGCAAGACAACGATATCACTCTAGAACATCATATGCAAAATTAGTCACTATGTGATATAGATGCCATCGAATTGTCAATACCTTTAGAAAATAATTTTAATAGGCATGATGAGTACAAAGGAAGAAGGGTTGAACCTATTGACGAAATTGTTGAAATAAATATAGGATCTCATGTTTCCCCTAAAATGGTTAAGATCAAAACGAATGCCTCCGTGAAAGAATGAAAAATAAATTGAAAAATTGATTCACTGATATAAGGACATATTTTCCTGGAATTATGATGATTTAAAAACGTATGATTCGTCCATTATAGAACATACTATCTCGTTGAAATAATGATACAAACCTTATAGGAAAAATATTTGTAACGTGAATCCCAAGTTGGATCCTTTAATAAAAAAAATGAACTTGAAAAAATATCAAACGTTGGAATCATTCATCCTTTTAGGCATACAACCTGGGTGTTAAATCCTGTAATAGTAAGAAAGAAAGCGGTGAGATTAGAATCTGCATAGATTTCATAAACTTAAATATAGCCTCTGTCAAAGATAACTACCCTTTACCAAATATAGAAAATTTGGTGCAAAATGTTACATGGGATGGGATGTTGTCTGTAAGCAGGAATATTTCACCTTCTGCGGACAATAAGGTGTTCCACTGGTTTGAATGGTTCAGATCCAGAACAAATGAACGACAAAGGATGAAGACTCTCCCTAGATGTCGTAGATACCTTGAATGTAATGCTTTGATAGTAACCCTATGTACCTGCAATAAGATCAAACATGCAAACACATCAAAGCTACCAGAATATAATCTACTGATCCATGTTAGTGACTAAGGAATCTAACAACATATACATGTGAGATTAACAACAACAGTAATGTGGGATAGAAATAAGCTTTGCATTAAGATAAAATGGAGAAGTTTACAACCAATTAAGCCTTAGTGTCGACATGCATATCCATGAAACCAAGCACTTTCATCCCCAATAAGCTCTAACCTTTCTCTCTATGCTCTCAAATGGCTTGGGCCAAGTAATCAATCCAACAGCATAACAATACCTTAAGAGTTCTCCCCCTCAACCATGACCATGAGCTTGTATTTATAGGGCTTAATGGATAGGGATGGTTGAGAGATTTGTGGATGAGGTGGCCTCTAAGATCCTATGATGGGGTATCTAGAGCTCAACTAACCCACAATGATAGGGATAAGGGATGCCACGAGGCTTATGCTCTAGAAGCCTCGAGAAACTTCTATGTTTCCCTTTTTACCCAGGGTACCGTGTTTCTCCTCTTATGACAGAGCGGTTCTGGTAAGAACCACTTATGGACCAAGGACAACAAGCAGTGTCACTGCTTATGGAAAACAGCATAAGGGCGGTGCGAACAAGGAACCGCTCATGGCTAACAAGAAAAATGCGGTGCTGATCATTTTTATGTAGAATTGACAAATGGTGTGAGTTTCCTCTCCAAGTGTTGGGATTAAGGGCAAATAGGTATGTCAAAGGTCTTATCACATGATAGTGACAGGATTTTGGTATAACATTGTCCATGTTAGATGGTTTTTTAGGGTACAACCATGTCCAAATTAGAAAGGAAGACAAGGGGAAAACAACATTTACCACTCCTTGGGGAACTTATGAGTATAAATGAATGCCATTTGGATTTTTGAATGCGGGTTCCACCTTTCAAAGAGATATGGATCAAGAATTTAGTGATCTAATTGGGCAAATCATTGCAATCTATCATGGTGATTTGAAGGCTTTTTCCAAGGAAAGGGGTGACCATGTGAAGAATTTGAGGAGGATTTTTTATAGATGTCGTAAATTTGGAATCTCTTTAAATCCAAAGAAATCAACTTTTGGGATCGATGAGGGGAATTTACTAGGGAATATTGTTTCAAAAGATGGAATCTGAATTGACCCAGAATGATTTCAGGCTATCAACACTATTCCCCCTCCTCATGATATTCTATCTCTCCAATATTTCTTTGGAAAAATTAATTGCGTACGATGATTCATCCCGAACCTAGAAGAATTAGCCAAGCCTCTGAATGCATTGCTAAAGAAGAATGTAAAGTTTGTGTGGGATAAGAAGTGTGACAGTTCATTCTCAAAATTAAAGAAGGCCATATCAACTTCACATGTTTTGGCATGCCATGATTATAACAAAGAGTTCATGATTGACTCATACGCTTCAGAAGATACAATCAAAACATTTTTATTACAAAAGAATAATGAAAATAATGAGAAACCCGTAGATTTCATGAGTAAAAACCTTAGAGATGCAGAATTAAAATACACTACCATCAAAAAACAAGCATATGCGTTGGTTAAATATTTGAAACATTCCAGGACTTACATTGGTTTTTCTAAAATCAAGGCTTATGTGATGTATCAAATAGTAAAAGATGTATTATCCTAGTTTGACGGTATAGGTATGCGAGGAAATTGGATTTCACGGATTCAAGAGTATGATTTAGAGATTAAACCCATCAAAATCATAAAAGGACAGGGACTTGCTCAAATTCTAACAGAGAAAGAGGTTTCGGTGAATTGTGTTCAAGAAAATCAAGGCAACCCAAATATAGAACAAGAATGGTATAAGGACATCATATATTATTTGAAAATTTTAACTTGTCATGATCATCTGGTTGACCATCAACGGAGGGATTTAAGGTTGAAAGCGTCAAAATATATTCTAACGCAAGACGGTTTAGGATGGAAAAATCTAAATGGAATCATTCTCAAATGTGTCAATCTAGAAGAATTTAAAATCATTATCAGAGAAATGCATGTTAGGTTGTGCTGTGGACATTATGCACCTAGAACAACTACTGGTAAAATTATGTGTGCAAGATATTATTGGACTTCGTTATTTAAAGATGTTCATTATTTTGTTAGGTCATGTCAGGAATGTAGATTCTTTTCAGGAAATCCAAGGTTGCATGCCTTACCTTTGAACCCTATAATCGTTGAAGCTCATTTTCAGCAATGGGGAATGGATTTTATTGGTCCATTTGATCAAAACTCAAGTAACAAGTTCAAGTACATTTTAACATGAAGTGATTATTTCAGCCGTTGGGGTTAGGTTGTACCTACAAAGAAGGATACCGCTGAAGTCATAATTAATTTCTTGGAAGAAAACATCATATCAAGGTACAGTTGTCCCTTAAAATTAACCACTGATAGAAATGAATTAGCCAAATCTTTCAGTAAAATAGAAATGAATAAATTGTGTTTCAATCATGGCATATTTTTTTCTCACTCTTTCAACTATTACCCACAAGGAAATGGTTTAGCTGAATGTAGCAACAAAAACTTGGTAAGACTTTTGAAAATAATGGGGAGAAAACTAAAGAAGTTGGGATAACAAGTTGAAGTATTCGTTAGGGGCAGATAGAACTACGGTAAAAAGGATTACTGGAAAATTCCCATTTGAAATAGTAAATGGCCAAGATTGTAGGATCCCCATCAATCTACAGATACAAGTATAAAAGTTTTTACACCAATGCTCATATGACCAGGAAGCTATGCAAGCCAGGATAGATAAGTTGGTAGAATTAGACGAAAAGAGAAGAGAATCTTTTGACAAAGTGGTAATCAAGCAAGAAAGGACTAAGGGAACCTTTGACCAAAGCAATTGGAATGAATATTTCAAGTTTGGAGATGTAGTACTCTTATGGGATAATAATAAAGAAAATCCAGGAAATCATGGTAAGCTTGAAAAATTTTGGATGGGACTTTACATAGTCGTTTGAATAGAAAGTAAGGGGTCATTTTGGTTAGAATCCCTAGATGGTGAGGAACTTGAATTACCAGTTAATGGGAGATTTATTAAACATTATTTCCCCCCATAAATTAAGTCATTTTTTCACCATCTGTTAGAGTAGGTAGGATTGATTTTGGTCTATGTTTAGTTCATTTGTTGCATTTGAATTGATTAGAGTAGAATTTACTTTTCAGCATTTTATTTTCCAGCGTCATTTTATTTTCACATATATTTTTCCCATACATGTTTCTCTATTATTTCTTGCTTCAATGTGCGCAGATAACAGGTAATACCTGGAGAGGAAGGAGAAAGTTGGGAGTGATGTATTATTTGTTATTGATGGTGTCGCAGGCCACATATTACTGAGGTTCTCGATCACTCTCTTCGTTAGAGCACTTGTCCCAGATGGAGCCAAATGTTATCACATATACATTTGCAGTTGGGCTACCATGATGCAGCATGTAAATTTATCTCTTATTCTATTCCGAGCTATTTTTCACATGGGATTTTAGCATGGATCATTACAGCCTTAGCCATTTCAGAGCCTTGTTCAACAGATTTTCCTTTCCATTACTGAGATTAATTGGTCCATTGAGATGATTTCAGTGATGACCTAGTTCATTTGAGTAGAGTAGTAGATCAGATGTGGTACACACAGTTATAGAGGATCCCTATCAGTTGGAGACAAGTATACATGGTGAGATCAGGTATAAGGCTTCTATAGGTTGATTTTGCTCTATGATGTATATCAAACACCTATGCTTGTCTTGTTAGGATTATTATGGTGACCTATGCTTATATATATACTAATGCTTGAACTTGTGCTAAGCATAATCAAAGGATTTAATGTTCAAGATTGTTGCTCATGCCATGCTTGTACAAATAGTAAACCTTAGTTCTTTGTTGGTTCCATGTCTAATTTTTCCAATTCCATCCAGTTCATCCATGATGTATCTTTAACCCGTGACTTTAGCTTGATCAAGAATTATGAGATTAAAGATCACTTTCCCCACTTTGACCCCTATGCATGATGGATCCCATGTTTCAAATGTGTCTCGACTATGGGTTATCCCAAAGACTGTCAGCGAAAACTTGAAGCAATGTGTTGACCATCATTACATGTATTATGTGCTATAATTTCTATATGTTGAAATGCAAAGCCCTCAAAGAAAATGCAAAATGTGCCTTTAGAAACAACTTTAAAAAGGGCTATTAAATAAAATTGTGAAAGGCCTAAAGAAAAAGTAGTGGATAAAGAAATTCTAAATCTAAAGACTGTTGGCCACTATTTGAAATGTAATGATTAATTCTTCACGAAGCCTGCGGATTTTGTTGTGACATGGGGAAAGGGACCACTAATTCACATTGTCCTCTAGGATCTCAGCATTACAGTTCTTGTGTACTCAACATAAGGGTCCTAGTAAATATCCTCATGGAGATTATTCTTAGGTTGGATGTGAGTTGTTCACATGTTGTTAGAGTTGAATGGGTTCTTTTCATATTAGCTTATCCACTTGTGAGACACTGTCATCCCATATTGTTCATCCATCATGTATATATCACTATGGTTGTGTGTAATTGTCAATGAAGTAAACATCAGCATCGAAAAAAAATCGACAAGGGTCCTGAAAACAATTTTTCAGCAACATCGGCGAAAAAAACGGCAAAAATCAGAAAACCGCGGAAAACATTAAAAAAAACAAAATATATTCTTTTTTTTTCAAAATTCTAAACATATAAAGAAACAAAAAAAATCAAATAAACACATTGGAACATAAATACAGAGAAGGAATTGATATATATCATGTATTCATGCAAAATATTAAATGATACATGAAATTCGATAGTGATACTGAATTGTGAAACCTCATAGTTGTCCAATCAAGGACTCAAAAGTGGATAACCAATTAAAAATGACATCAAATATATAAATGTATCTAAGGAAAACTAGCAGCTATCTATCTAATATCCATGCCCTCTCCCCCTTTTATGGGAAAAGGTCATGGGTTGTTTGTCAAGCCTACCCCTGGCACTAGTAGAAGAAGGTCCTAGCCCTGCTCCCTGATCCAATATCTAACGATGAGTGATGGACGGAGGGATAGATGCATCAATAAGTGTATAAGGCGATGGTGATGCTATCACATAACCCTCCATGGTATATCCATATCGCTCCTCCTCCTCCTCCTCCTCCTACTGCTGCTGCTCTCCCTCCTCTGGCTCTAACCATGTAGGTGACTCCTCCATGACAGGAGTCTCAATATCCACCCTCCACTTATAAAATATATCAATATTGTCCAAGGAGATGGTGTCAGCATGCAGTTATTTCTCTATTTGTCTCATCCATAGGTGAATATTGTAATGGGCGTACACCAAGTCATTGAGACATGTGAACTCCAACCTATAAGAGGGTAATAAAAAAATTTATGAGTTTGGGCTATTGAGGGTCAAAGAATTCAAAAGTTAATAAATTATAATATGTTAAAGGATCATAGATTCATAAATTAAATGAGATTTCTTTATTGAAATTATTACCTCCTGCGTTCCTTTGCATGTATCTTTTTAAAAACACTCCAATTCCTCTCATATCCCAAAGAGGTACATGTTTGGATTAGGATTCTAACGGAAAATTTTTGTAAATTTGGTGTCCTTGCACCATATGTTCACCACCAAGTAGATACAACAAATAAGAATGAAAGAGAACTAAATTACATTTCATTGCATTGAAAAACTAAAATAAGAAATAATTAAATGATAAATCATAGTTCAAACTTTCAAAGTACAAATTGTTCAACTTTCAAATAAAATTATAAAAGTTAAAAGTTAAAACACTCTAATCAATTAATAACATACCTGGAATGAAAATGGTCATGTCATGAATAGCATCACCAAATACAAATGCTCCAGTACCATCTTGATACACTTCTATTTTGCGATTGATTGCATTGCGAGTGTCATATTCAGGTACCCATCCTCTGAATACAAGTGCGGAGCCCTTCCAACACCTCATCATCAAAATCAAAATTGCATTTGTAGGAAAATGTGGGGTTTGGGAAGAGTGTTGCTACATGAATGGGTCGATGAAGCATCTCGTTCCATCGACTATCAATCAAATCCCACAATAACATGTGCCTTTTGTTATATTTTTATCATTAAGCTAGAATAACATTAGGATCTTTTAACTGAGAAAATAATAAGCACAGCAATCAAACACAAGAGACAATGAACACAGTGTTTATCCTTGGGGAAACCATAAATGCTGAAAACCCCTCAACTTCCTCAGAGATAGAATCAGCACCAAAATAGAAAATCCCCAAAACAGTAAGTGATCTCCCGACAGCAGCAGTCTCTCTCTCTCTCTCACTAAGAGAGCTTCTCCTCTCTCACTCATGCGCCCCAATGAGTGAGTGTGTGTGTATGAGTATGATAAATAGAGAGGCCCTCACTCTCTATTTATATTCTTCCGTTCACTTGGAACCCACTCCAACATGTCGGCCTCACTTAACAATTACTTACCAGAGCCAACATCTCTAGGAGTGTCTAATAACCCTAGTGCCCCACCACTTGTGGGGACTTTGCCTCCTCAAACCAATAGGAGGGTAACACAATGGTGGGGACTATTGCCCTGACTTACAATGACTCACCTAGGGTCGACTTCACTAGGATAGTCTAATAACCCAAGGGCCCCACAACTATGGGGACTTTAACCCTTGACCAATAGGAGGGTTACCCACAATGACTTGACATCACTTTCTCATTATAGAAACTTCCCAGAATAAATATCGGGGTATGACATGACTAAAATACATTACAATACATCCAGGAATAAACATCGAGTTACAATACATAAGAAATATGGATGAATACATTCTGAAGTTACAAATACATCAACACCTTTTACGCCCAGGGATACCCTTACCCACATAATAATTTAGGATGGTTTCGTTGGCCCTATCCATATCCTCATACAAATAGCCCATTGTAGGCTTATCACCATCAACAAGTCTCAGAACCTTTACTAAAGGTTCACTCACCACCAACACTTCCCCTACTCCTTCCCATAATGAGTCAGTGTACACCAACTTAGCAATGGTTCACTAGTACAAAATGAGGAATTAGCTACTAGGTGACTAAAAATTCTAGTCACCACAGATTTTTCAAGTGATTTACTACTAAATATGAGCAATTTTGATTGACCTAACTATAAACGACTAAAATTAACGACTAATTTAGTCACCAGTTAACAAATATGACTAGATAATAAGTGACAAAGTTAAAAATGACTAACATAAACGACTAATTTAGTCACGAAATAAAAAATGACTAGCTAGAAGAATATGAATTAGTCATTTATGTTAGTCAATTGTAATTGTGTCATGGAAAATTGCAAATTTGACAATGAAGTGTAAATTTTGTAAATTGGTTACCTTCTATTAGTAATATTGGTTCAAATGCACCTCAATCTTCAGAGATCCAACAAAGCAATTGCATGAATTTTCTCTTGACCATGTTTATCCCTACTACACCATTGAAGCAAACTCGGTTAAGCACGTTCCAAAGAAAAATTAGGTTCCTATGTCAATTACGAATTAGGTACTAGAACCAGTACCATATCGATGCCTAGCTAGAAGCATCATATCCCTACATCCCCTCAAGAACCGGCCATTCGAATGCGCCTCCTCCACGTAGACTTACCAAATGCATCCAATGCATGGCCAAAAAAACACGTAAACTTCATATTTGTGGGCCAAAGGTATCGTTCGACCCTTGCTCCATCATTTTCCAGGCATGCAACTTGTTATTTCAAATAGATTGTAGATATGAAGTGTTGTTAAAATTGGTTATTGGATGTTGTTATTGCTGTTAATTACCTATTTGTACCACATAAAATGCCATACATTCTTGCTTGATGAAATCACATAGTAAACCAATAAAAAGGGTACTATAGTATTCTAAAATTTGACAGGAAGTTAGAGCAGTCACACAGAAAGTGTTTGTCAAAAAGTCCCTATCAAATGCATTCATAAAGTGGGTCAAAACTAGACTAGAAGTGAGGGTAATTAATATCATTGCAATGACTAATTAGTTTGGAATGACCAAGGTGGTACCTGAATCCATATGCTGCATTAAATTTATGAAATTGTATTTGGGGGTATTTGAATCCATCTGCGGCGTTAAAATTTACGAAATTGTAAAATGAAATACAATTTCATAAATTTTAACAATGAAGATAGATTTAGAGGCCCCTCTAAATCCATTTGCAACATTACAATTTACGAAATTGTAAATATTTATTGTCAAACTTGTAAATATTTATTGTCAAAATTGCAATTTATATCCATTGTCGAATTTTGTCGGATTATCCATTGTCTTACTACTACTATGTTCAACTAAATAGTTATCAGTGGAGGATGGGTTATGGGAATACTACAATAAATGTGGCATGCTTACAACATTCAAATTGAAATCATTGGGATAAAGATTCAGAGTCATGAGCAGGGATAAATATGGGAATTTTATTATAATGTACCTGGTTGCATGTGTTCAATTTTTAGACCACGAGGTACTTCATATTCTAAAAAAAGACACTATTTTTCTCTAAAATACAAACTTATAAACTCTTGGCATTATATTCCTCAATAGGTTGATTTCTTTTATAATTATGATAATGTTTTAATCCTTGTGATGATTTAGTGATTGGGGCATTTAGATATTGGTAAGGTGAGTTAAGCCATTGGGAAACATCCCAATATCCCAAAACCTTACACCGCCGATTTCCTAATGACTTTATAACACTCCACATTTCCAACATTCTAGTCAAGTTTACTCATCAGGGAGACTACCCAATACCATGAAATCTTACATTTTCATTCACCGAACTACCTTATTAAACCTTACTCTCCATTCACTTGAATGCTTGATAAACATGGTTGTAGAGCACCTCGCAACTCTTGGTGCAATAGCCATATTAGAAAGAAATCCTTAAAAGTTTAGGAATTTTACATTTTTTCTCATCATATAAACTTAGTAAATTTATTTTTCAACATTTTTATTAAAAAATATTTAGAAAATTTTAATTTTATTTATTTTTATGAAAAAAATCATTTTTTAACTTTTGGAATTGTGGGTGAATTAAGTTTTTAATTTTCCCTCTTTTTGAGGTCAATAGGTGAATTAAAGTTTTTTTTCTTTTTTTTCTTTTTCTTTTTCCTTAACCAAAATAGACTTAGTGTTAATGGACTTTAACCCTCTGCATTGTTGAAATAATATGTACATTAAATTTGCACAAAGTCAATGGGATACTAGTGGGCTATGCAAGCATACGCGTTGAAAAAATGACAGAAGGTCTTCCAACAACACAATTTGGAGTAGATTGTTGAGAGGAGAAGGGTAGTTGCTCGCATAGTTCCAGATGAAAGTGCATTGCAACTGAATCCCAACTCCAACATACTGGTAAAACCCTTAAACTCATCAGCGAATTATTCATATGGAGAGGTGGGAGGCTTCAATTATGCTGGTCTTGATGATGAATTAGCTGGTTGATATTCCGGGTTCAAAGGTCCTCCTGCAAAACCCTAAATTGTGAAGTCCATCAAACCCCAAATCAGTGATAAAAAGGAAAAAAATTACATAGATAATGATAGAAGGACAAAGAAATATCTAGAGAAGGATCCAACTTTGTTTGCGGGCATGAGTGAAAATGAAGGAATTGGCAAGAAATATAGGGTTATGGTTGATGAAGAAGAGGATAAAATTTTAGGGCAAGAACTTGCTATGAGATTGGCAGCATTGAAAACCCCTTCAAATGTCGAAAATATTGTAATTAATGTGGTGTCCCAAGCCTGGAAAAGAGAAATTTCTTGCTGAGCTTCATTGGGCACAAATATTCAAGCAAGATTGAACAAGATTTGTGGAAATTTGCTGAGGTTTGGAAAATATTTCTTGTGTAGAGGTAGTATTCTTCATCCTATATAAGTATCTCTGTTGTGGCAGCGTTTTCTTCTTGTGTAGTGACCGTGATGATTGAGGATAAAAGTGGGGAGGTTGTAGTCAAGGAAGAGGATTCTGGTGGAATCCTTGGCAGGAAACCTTTGAAAATCCCTTCCAAACATATTGCAAATCATCAGGGAAATGATTTTATTGACACAAAGATTGTTGTTTCAGTTATCCTCAATACTCCTTCCATGGATATAAAAACAAGAAGCAAAGAATTGAATACATCATATGAATACAAGTCTACTCGTGGCAAGAGGCAATTGAAGAAGTAGACATTTGAAGTGGCAGGTAAAATATCTTATTTTTGGGAGGGTCAAAGATGATTTTTTAAAGCTTCCATTTGTTTAGTCTTATAATGAATTCAATAAACCTCTATGTATCCTTACCAATTGGAGAGATAATGTGTCTTCATCTCAAAACATGACCACACTACAAATGTTCTGAAATTCTAAACTAAACAAACTTTTTTGTTGATGAAACCTCCTTTAGAAGGGAAAGAGAGATCTAGGGGGAAAGCAATCCTGTCGTATCCTACCAATGAAGAGATTTTTTATGCAATTAGAGAGTTTCTTAATGAAATGCGGATTGTAAAGGGGAATGAAAGGTGTTAGCAGGAAAGGGTAGTAAGGCAAGGGGTAGGATAAAAAGGTTCGTTCATAGGCTGCGTGGCTTAGGTTAGGGAAGGATGGAGGCATAGGTTACAAAGATCTATTTCCAAGTCTGATTTCCCTAGGCTAGTCCCCCCAAGGCAGATATCAGATGCTGAGTTTTCAAAGGATATTCCAAAGAGGTACGGGTGTCTGAAGGTCCTAGGTAATGGGTGTCTGAGGGTCCCAGGTAAGAGTGTAAGTGGGTTCCCAAGTATTTGTAGTTTCAGTAAGGTCCAGTGTAAGGTCCCAAGGCTTCTTAGGTTAAGGCCCCAAGGAGTCCAAAGGAGTTTCCAAAGTCAATGCCCAAGGTAGTAAGGAGGAGGAACCAACATTCCCAAAAGCAAAAGGAGGACCAACACCAGCATTAGGATCAGCATAACTAGGGTCATGACCAGAAGCGGTTGAAGGAGCAGTCCAAGTTGGATTCAAAACCATGAATTTAGAAGCATGTTGGTAAGCTTCCTTTTTTTGTCATTCACTTATAAAGTTATATTTTTACAATTTCTATCATGCCACAAGCATCTATATTAGGGAAAGGTAGCATCACATGAATTTGTATTTATATGATAGCCTTCACACCCAATTCCCAGAGTTCGTTTGCGTGCAAAAGCATCTTGGGTGTCAGGAATCAGTTATGCACCATGCCACTAGGAATCAGAAGATAGGCTAGTTATGTATGTTCCTCATGGTAACAATTATATTTTAATATATTAAATTGTAGATGATGATGCTTTTTTGTTAGACGTTTTTTTGTTGGAAAAGATAATGCAATGCATTATTTAGTACCATAGTGTCTGCTAGAGATAATGTTATGTTTCAGTGGTTTAGCAATAGTAACACTGTTACGACAAAAACTAGATCACATTATAACAGAAGATGTTGAAGAATCTAACATCCAAATATCTTGTTTTTTGTGATATTATTGAGCTTGGATGTATACTATTATTTTGTCAGCTAAAGAAAGCATGCTTAACTTTAACCCTATATCTTACCTGCTTGAGCTTTCATTTTCTCAATTTTGAGCATCAATATCATTCATTTAAAATGTTCTCTATAGCCAGCAAAGGAATTTATAGTTCTAAGTATCCTTCTCCTCTATCAATGCTACCAAGGTATACAGTTTATCTTGTATAATGTTCAATCAAATGCATATAAATGTTGTACAAACATTCTTTGTACTCATAATAGACAAAATGAAGAACTACATTATTTTTTATCCCTACTTTTCTATGCATACAGTCACAGGAGAAAATGTCAAGATAAGGAGCTTCCTTTTGATCACCTGAATTTCCCAGATTTCCCCTCCAAATCACATCCTTTAAGTAATACCTGCCAAAACTCTTCAGGTTATTTGAATTTTGGGTATCATTTTTGGTGCTTGCTGAAATTCCTTTTACAAAAGCTCACTTTGAACCTAATATTCAATTATTCCGTAGTAATAGGGCTTCCATTTGGCATGACAATTGGCTGAGACTATGATACGGATTTTGGTAGTAGAGGATTTACAAAAAGTGGAGACAAGTAGAGAGGGAACGGCTGGAGATTACATATTACTGGTTAGCAAAGTTGAATATGACAACACATCATCATGATTAAGGGATCTGGCATCATGGGAGGTAAGAATTCTTTATAATTTATTATTGTTACTTGATTTAGGCTCAATATTACCCTTCTGTAATTCTTTTCACATGCACTACTTTCTTCTTCTTTGGTACCAGAAAAATGCTTTTGATCTTTACTGCTAAAACCCAAAGCACAAATTTTTTGTTTTATTGTTTCTATTTAAAGTTGCCTCCCAATTTTTGCTTATGTAAGTTTAGAACGAAAATAATGATTGTCATAGTATATGTCTGAAAAGTTTCTCCACACTTTTCTGTAAGAACCAAGTATGTTACATCATCAAAAGCTAGTTAAATAGCCTAGTTATTGTTTTTATTATTTCAGGCCCGATTTTGGGATTAATGACTAATACATTTCATTCTCAGGGAATCCTTACATCTATAACATAAGTCTTTTAAATTACACAAAATGAACCTTGTGGCAAAGGTTGTGAGCATACCTTTCCATGAAAACTTGCAGCCTACCTTTTCTGTACTAATGGGAATTTCCCCATCAACCATTCCTTCTCTTATCACCTTAACAAAAACACATTACTATCTATATAAGGCATGTTTATATTATGGTTTGACATTATCATGGGTCATTCCCCAATAATTATTTATTTTTTAGTCAATAAGAAAATATATCATCTTATTGATAAAATCTATTTGTTTCATATTGTAACATAAATCTTTAATATATTTTACATCCCTGGCAGTGATTCATCCACAAGGCATCCTAATATCTGTAACATAAGTCTTTTAACCTACATACAATGAACCTTGTGGAAAAGGTTGCGAGCATACCTTTCCGTGAAAACTTGCAAGCTACCTTTTCTGTAGTAATGGGAATTTCCCCATTAACCATTCCTCCTTTGATCACCATAACAAAAGCATATTACTATCTAGATAAGGCCTATTTATAGTATGCTTTGATGTTATCATGGTTCATTCCCCAATAATTATTTCTTTTTTAGTCAATAAGAATATGAAACAAAAAAAAAAGCAAGAGGAAGCGCAGGTTGGGAATGTCAGTCACAGTCTGTTACTATAAGTTTCTCAAGCTAGGGAAAAAATGTATTGGGACCAACCACCCACAAGTGAATCTCAAACTAAAGTGTGAATTATGTGCCTTTGAATTGTAAGTGTGCATGCCACCTACCACCTTCTGCAAGTCCAGCTCCCACCTAGAACCTAAAAAAAATGTTGTAAAAAGATCTACTTCCGCATTAATTTAATACATAAAGGTTGCATTATTTGCGGGATTTGGTGCTCTAGTTAGACTGATAGGTAAAACCAATCTGAAATATGGTCTCATTTCTTTAAAATGCCTAGTTTCCTTTCTGAACCTCAATCTGTGAACACCCGTTCTAGCCATCAAAACTTCTCAGGATCCTTAACTTAGGACAAAAAGGATGCCAGAATTTCACCATAACCAATACGCAATACACAACAATACCTAAAGGCCAAGATGTGGGAATTTCTTCCTTGCATGCTCTCGAATCAACTTTTGAATAAGCTCAAGCGTAGCCCCCTTTAATTCTGCAAGACAAACAAATATGTTAATATGTGAAGTGCAAATTGCCTTGATAAATATAAGGTAAACAACCTTGAAAGAAACAATCACAGAATGCATCATTTAACATATCTGAAAATTAGAAAACAAGAGTAGGAAAAATAGGTTGTTTGTCATACCCTCTGTCTTAAAGTCAAACAGAGCAGGAAAAGGATGGCCATTTTCTAGCCGAGTGTTAGGATCACGGAGTTCATCAAAAAATGGATTCACACAAGCTTCCAACTGTATTTAAGAAAAGGTCATCATAAAATTAGGTCAAGGATCAACTATTACAAAACTAGAACAAACCAAAACTAAGAGCAAAGCACTATTGAAATATTTGACTTGCTTTGAAAACCCTAATTTGATCATAGCCACTTACAGGGGCAAAACGAATATTGGGTGAGTACTGAAGCATCCTAGAGATAAGATCAATTGCCTCTGTTGGCACTCGCTTGTGAAAAACCTAAAAATGTAGACATATTAATTCTTTTACCCCTCTTCAAATTCAAGTCAATGAAAGTGCATGAGTAAGAATTATACTGACTTTATGCCAAGGGTGAGCTTTTATATGGGGAAACTTGAACTCTATATAATTGGGATTCATGCATTTAATTTCCTCTCGAGTGGGGGTCCCAAGGATCTGAACAAACACATAAAAGAGACATTTTATCCATATTCTTGGAATGTCCACACATATTATAAAGATTCATGCTAATACATCACATTGGAAAATGTAGAAGATATATTTCATAAAGGTATGAATTTCACCTTAATGATCTCCACAAGCTGGTCTACTGCATTATCACCAGGAAACAAAGGCTGCAAAAGATCCATGCCCAAAGGGATTACAAATTCAAAATGGAAGCAATCATATAGCTTAAGGCTAGACATCGGAAAGAAAATATCAAAGGCCAGTTGGCCATAATGGAGACAGTTCTAAGATTAAGAAGCAGCAACATATCCCATATTTGGAGGAGCGTCACTGTCATCAGGGTTTCGTTCCTTCTCCATCAAAATGGCCAGGTCAAGCCAATGGAACTTGTCATTCTCAGGTTGAGGAGGTGGCGGCCAACTCTGGTGCTCTTGACTTCAACATTTGTTGTGTACTTTAACCAAGAGGCCTACTGCCAGATCTGTGAGAGTGAGCCAAAGCAGGTGGGCAATAAACCTCTAGGGGCCTTGTTTCATCATGCATGGTGCTAACCCATAAGAAAGAGGATCTGTGATGAAATCTATGTCTATTTTCTTGTTAAATTTCAATTATTTTATGTGTTTTTAGTATTCCAAGGTTTTATAGAGTTGTTTCCAAGGGGATAGTTGACTCTTATACTTTGTCCTGCTTAGTATATGTTGCATGAAATCACTTCATGGGTTAGATAATTGATTTCAGTGTTGGACAGTAATACTCATGGATGGTTGAAGGATTCCTGTGATTTTAGAATTTTCATTTCAGTATGTGACTAGGTTGTAAATTGTTGCTAATGTTGGTGTAAATTCTTGCAACTACTAATGATATTACTACTATATGCTACTTTGGTCCTTGCCATTACCAAAGATATTTTGTTCTCTACTTCAATACTTGGCTTATTGTTTGAAAATGTTTGTGGTATTGTTTATTTTGATGCCATGATAGAAGATGTTACTGTTTGTGGTGAAAGGTTCTTAGCATTATGGTACAAATTGTGTTTATGTTGTGTTGCAGACAAGGAATAATGCCATTGCATGGGATACAATAGAACATATGAATTTTACTGCAGTATGTGCTCCTCATTCTAACTGATTTGAATTTTATGAGATTACTATTTGTTTTGGTATAATTATTTCTTCCTGGCAGTTATTAAAATTTGTTAAGTACTCAGTGCAAATGTAATTTTTTAGTATCTTCTTCAGAGTTCACTTCATTGTATAGGATGATGAATTTTTAATTATCATCAAACTCTAGATAGATCAAAAAATAATGTTGTAAAATGATTTTTTATGTTAGTAAAATAGGTAGTCTAATTTCTGAGGAGCATAACCTAAACATTTTAATGCTACAGTGTAAGTTTCTTGTCTTGTGCTAGGATCACCATAGTTTGATTCTTTTTAACTGTAGGCAAATGAAGATTGCAACTACTATAGCTATGATATGAGGAGAATGAATATTTCAACTTGTGTCCACCAAGACCTTGTTTCTGCTGTGTGAGTGTTCAAAATGACTGTTTCCTTGCTGCAGCTTTATGGCATTTATAAGTTTGGTTATTTAAACATTCTCCTTTTTTGTAGGATGGATATTGACTATTCTCTATCTGGTTGGGATTTTGTTACTGGATCTTATGATAAAACAGTAATTTCCTCACACATGACACGTAGTATCTCTCCTTTTCTAGAAGCACAACAAAATTAGTCAAGTTTATGCCATGCAGATATTTATGTGAAAATGTATTACAAGTAATTATCTTCTAACATATGCAATAATGTCCTCCATGGGTGAGAATATTCCCCTATAATGCATGTCACAACAGAGAAATCTACCATACTAAACAAATGCAAAGGTCATTAAATAAAATAGTTTCCTTTTATTTGTGTGTCACTTTTTTTTATCATTAGATATGCCTTCTTTATAGTTTAAATTAGTGAGCTCTGCACTATAGTTTGAGGCCATTAGAGAGGAACCCAGGATGTTCCCAACTAATTTGGATTCTAGATACCGAAGTTCACTAATACTCAACATGTAAGGTTGGTAGCCTTATTCATACTAGGGCTAAAGAAGGACAGCCTCTGTGAGGATGAACCCTACTGTCCAGTGCTTTATAAACAGGGCATCTCTGCCCATCATCCAAGAACTCCCTTTAAATTCCATGACAATGTCTATGGGATCATAAAGAACCAAGAAATAACTTCTTGGCATTTGGTCTAACATGTGACTGTTGAACTTTACAGTCTTTTATCCACTCTACTATTGTTTTTGCTGAAGGACAAATAACAATGATTTGGCATTGGATCTAGCTTGATGATGAGATCTGGGGTTTCTAAAACTTGGAACAATCCATTTTCTTGAGTGGGTGGGGAAAATTTTCTCCCACCCTTCTTTTTCAATAACCAGGTCAAAATCTCATTGGGAGAAAGCCGAGGGAAAACCTTCTTATTCCTTAGATGCCATTCTTTCTTCCTTGGCAGTTCTAAGTCCAACCAACAAGAGATGGACTTGTCCTCCCCACGAGAACACCCTTCAACAACTTGTCCTGAATCTATGAAGAGAAAAAATAGAGGTACAAACTCAAAATACTCCTTCATAGAGGAAGCCCACAGAAAACCAGAATGCCAAAGCCACTTACATAAGTGAAATCCAAATAAGAGGACTAGCTATGGCTGCTTAGGTCTGAAGCATGTTTCCTCCATTGAGATCCCCAGTCGTTTCCATCCATTCGAAGCATGTTTCCTCCATTGTGATCCCCAACCGTTTCCATCCATTCTTTATGGTCCTTGGTGTATAATATAACATCAATTGAAGTTTCATGTATGTGTTCAATTTTGTTTCCATATTGTAAGTGCTACAAGCACTTTCTGGAAATGCAATGGCCCATTCCTATTTCCTTTTAATGCTTGGGAAGTTTAAGTATTTGTACAATAATTGTAAGGTAGATTTTATAGTTAGTAAGTGAAGTCAATACAGGTCTATTGGAGCAAAAGAAAACATGAAGTCTTCTAAAAAAAAATTGAAATATTTTTTGTCTTTTTAATGCTGACTTTTGGTTTGTTATTTCAATTGCCTATAAAATTTAAAATGCTTGAGTTTAACATTGTTTTTTACTGGTCTATGGCTGCGTTGGTATAAATAGGCAAGGATTATAATGCTTCATTTTGAGAGTGAATATCGAGCCTAAACACCAGTGGCTTTCATTTGCTTGGATTTTGTAGGGTGTTTTGTGTGAAATTTAGCGGTGATGCAACTTATGTTCTGTCAGGAAGTGACGACACTAATATTCGCCTGTGGAAAGCTAAAGCATCAGAGCAGTTAGGAGTGGTAGGCATCTTACCATTACTTTTTGTCAAATTATTGTATGTTCTAGACTTGTTTTATGTGTCCTTATTGGAAATCACACATTTTTAGTCTCCCAGGAAAACTCATTGTCAGACTTGTTCTTATTTGTTTCAAAAGACTACACTAAAAGGCATTCTTGTTTTGGGCATTGGAGACTTCTGAAGGACATGTAACAACTAATTAGAGTAATAGAAGACATACAGTCTAAACACTGATCAAGAAGGTTTAAGTTGACAATCACAAGATATATTGAACAATTTTGAATATTTGAATAGATCAAAGATGAAGAAGTTTTAGAAAATGTTAAATAACATATTTGTTATAGAAATATTCTAAATCAAAGATACTGAAAAGGAAATAAAGGTTTGTTGAGAAGAAAGGAAAAAGGTTCCAAGGGAATACAAGTAGAGTATCTAATGTATCAATTACATATGGAATTGCTTATTAATTTCTGCTTAACTTTGCCTTTACTTAAGGATTTCTTAAGAAATTGATGAAAAGATTAAGTTATAGGAATGCACCAATAAGCTGTAGGCTAAGGGACGAGTGGGTTTAGAGCAGGAAATTTAGTAATAAATAAGATAATCACACTTATGGTTTTTGTTGATGAATGGAGATAAGGAATAGATCCAAACTACATGCACTAGTGAAATGATAAACCTTATAAAATATGGGCAAAGATGGATAGACTATTTTGGATTGAAAGAATAAAATTATAAATGCAGAGGTCGTACTCAAACCGGAATGCTAGTTTTCAAGGACTTTCTTTGAGATTTGCATTAGTTGATCAAGACTATGTTTGTGGCATTGCAAGTGCTTCAAGCTAGGGATCTTTACCATCATTTTATTATTCTATGGTGTTAATACAATGTTGATTTCCTGAATCACGTAGGACATGACTAAATGACTCGCTTATTTACCATTTTAGTAGCAATCATCAATGATTGGGACCATAGGAAAAAGAACATCATGCTCATTCATTCAATACAATATTAATACCTTGAGATATGTCACAACAATCAAACCCTAGAGGAGTGAATTCAATACAAGTTTTCGTGATGTGAATCTTTTAGGTGGAAGCACTCCATACTACATGGTGCATAGAGAACCAACGAAAAAATGGTTGGAGAGCATATTTTGGAATCGGAAAGCGGTTTAGACCTGTAAATTTCTAGGTATTGTCAAGGAAGACACTTTTAGTCAACATCATCATTATGTTTGATGGTATTATGTGGAAACGTTGGTGAAGTAGCAGTCATGAAATCAGATTCAAATGTGCTATCCTGAAATCTGAGTCAAAGCAGTTGTCTTACGTATAAAATCAGGCATGATCATGATAAAAATAATAAACACTTTTTCTCACAAAGGACAGTAGTAAGTGAAGGAAGAATACCAGTGGTACCATCAGTAAAGAGCACAAAATGCCACAGGTTATAACAGGGCTAGGCTAGATATACCTCAAAATAGTTGTTTAAATGGTAGACATAAAATTTCCCAACACATTTCTTAAGTATCATAAAAAACTAAAACAATTAACACATTATGGACGTCTGAGTCAAATAAATAGAAGAAAACTGGCATGCTATATGACCTTTAGAAATCCAAGTATAGAACCATAAATTCGTTTGGAATCTGTGTCTGGTGTCATCATATCAGACACAGACACTATGAGGACACGTGTTGGACCATGGGGACACAGTCCTAACACTGTCAAGATCGTGTCTCGACCTGCGCAAAAAGTGTTTCAAAAACATGACACATTTTCTGGCCCGTATCCCCATCTCTGCTTCTCCCAAATTATATGCTACAGCTTCAACATCCTCCCATGACCCTCTATTATAGTTCATAGAACTTGCCATGTGTTAATGAAGCTCAAAACTTGGTTCACAGAACCTTATGATGAATATCGGATCTTCTTACCTGAAGATTCAAGATGTTTTGCACATAAACTCCCACCACTACAACTTTGATTCCTGAACCATTTTTTATAGAGCAAATGTAAGATATTCTAGTCGGGGTTTGAGCATCATGAGCTAGTGCTTATCTTTGTATCTGATCAGCAACTCTCCAAGAATCAATTAGACCAATTTTTCATGAACTCACAACAAAGAACCTTAAGCAATAGTCATGAGAAAAGCAAATTTGTTTCAGATTTGTTTTTATATGTTCTCAATAACCACACCCTATTCTTCCAAGTAATTTATTTACTTCATTCACCTTTGAATGTTGAAGGAGGCAATGTCGTCTCTAATTAAGGAACAAGATAGGAGAGTGTTTAACTCGGGATAAATTTTATCACTAGTCCATCATTGACATATGTATTTGTGAATGTGTAGTGTATTGATTCTAATTTCGATTGAATATTTGTAAATGTTCTGGATTTTAAACAAAATTTGGATCTCTCTCTCTATATATATAAAGCGTGCCCTGTGTCCTCATGTCAGGTGACTTAGGAACTGACATGAATGATTTATTATCTTGCTCAGGACAACAATTGATGCACTAACGAGCATCAAATGTGACCAACTCAATTCAACTTGGAAATTTCATAATGGGAAATTCTAAGCCACAATTGTTTTTGTTGAAACTGATTAATCAAACTTGAAAAGGTTAGAATGCATGTGAAGAAAAATCCGAGGAATGTTGTGACTCTAGGATACCTTGAACCTTATGAAGTTCTGATATGGAATAGTTGAAGTTGTGACCTCTCAGTTGTTTATGTATTTGTAAATTCAGAATGTATTCACTTGTATATCTTATGTATTGTACCCCGATGTTTGTTCCGGGAATTATCTGTAATGTAATTGAGTCATGTCATGCCCCGATGTCTAATTGAGAGATTCAATAATGTAAAAAAGTCATGTAAAGTCATTGAGGTTAACCCTCCATTGTAATTCTAGGAAATAGTCCCCACAATTGATTTAAGGTTAACCCTCCTTGTTGATCAAAGGGAAAAGTCCCCATAGTTGTGGGGCACTAGGGTTATTAGACTCTCATAGAGATGTTGACCCTGGTAAGTAATTGTTAAGTGGGGCCGACTTGTTGGAGTGGACTTTAAGTGAACGAAAGAATATAAATAGAGAGTGAGCCTCTCTATTTATCATATACACACTCACTCACTAGGGTGCATGAGTGAGAGAGAGAGAGAACAAGTTGTTGGAGATCATCTTTATGTTTTCGGGTTTTACTGTTGCCATTGGTGCTCATTCTATCTCTGAGGAAGTTGCGTGTTTTCTCCTTTATGGTTTCCCCAAGGAAAATTATTTGTGCCTCTTGTCTCTTGTATTCATTGATGTCCATGTTATTCTCTCAGATAAGATCCTAAGATCATATTGTTTAAATGATAAAAATATAACATCAGTGAAAATGTTTTCCAGGTTTTCCATTTATTATTATTATTTTTATTGCTGGAAATTCATTTTTGTAACCAAGGTTGGAAATTTTAACATCATGAAATTGGACCCACAGCTTCTCCCCAGAAAGCGTAAAAGGCACGATTATCTAGATGCTGTAAAGAAATGGTTTAAGCATCTTCCATAAATTAAACGCATTGAGAGGTATGTTGCTAGATACAATAGATCTTATGTCACAACTTGTTCTAAAAGGGTTAGTACTAAAAAGTAATTGCCTTGATAGACATCGATACCTACCGAAGCCTATATACAAAGCAGCCCTTCTACGACATACTATAAATATGGTAGCAAAGAGGAAAGAGGATCGTAAGAGAGCCCACAGTGCTCCTAGATCTGTGGTCACTGCTCCTCTTCGATAACGACAAATTGTAGCAAAATTGGAGTGAACATCCAATTCTAGCACACCATTTCAATGCAAGTTATACCATCTTTTCAACATTATCTTCCCCTTGTCTTCTTTGAAGCATTTCTTCTACAATTTTTTGTTATATATGTTGGATTTGAAAATAGTTATGTTAGTATCATTTGATTTTAAGAAATCTTACTTAGAGTGGCACTCAAATAACAAAAGTATGCGAATATTTTCTATGAGTATTCTTATATAATTTTTGGATATGTTGGATTTTGGTTGAAATACATTGTTGGGGACAGCTTGGAAGTTTAAAAACTTGATCATTGCATGGAGAGTATCTATAACATTGCAATTAAATTGTTTACTCAAGGGGGAGATTGGATTGTTGAACACACTAATGCTTGGATTGGTTATCGTTGAAAATATTTGTGTGTAGAATGTGATGAATTAACATACAAAATAATGATTATCAAGTTACTATAGATACATAATGACTTACCTTGTAATAGTCCTTCAAGTATTTCAAATGCATTTATTAAGTGCACAAATGACTTGAAGGACTAGTACAAGGTAAGCTATTATGGATCTATAGTAACTTGATAATCATTACTTTGTATGTTTGAATGATGCAAAATTTGTTTTAATATCATCATTATCAAGCAATAACAACCTTTTAAAGGGTGCTAGCTCAATGGTAGAGCACCTGCCTAATTATAGTCAGGAGGTTGGTGGTTCGATTCCTCCGTACCCTATTATAAATTTGTAACTACGAAAATGACTAAATTCACATATATACGACTATTAGTAGCTAATTTCTTGTATCTTATAGCGTGACTAGCATTTATTCGTATTTAGCTTAGTCATTAATATGTTATCATCTAGTAGTTTATTTAGTCATATATTTGGTCATTAATTGCTGCAATCAGTTACTAAATCTGTGACTAAATCAATGACTAAATAATTGACTATCAATGACTAAATCAATGACTAATAAGTCTATTAATGACTAAGTGAAATACGACTAGCTATAAGATTGTGGAAATTAGCTACTATTAGTCGCCGACTCAAAAATAGTCGTTTATGGCCTGATTTTAGTCATTAATTTCTCATTTTGTTCCAGTGGTTCTCCCATCCTCTCTCCTATTGTATGCACAATCATGCCACTCATCACAAACAAACATTTGCTTCAAGTCAAACTGGCATTGAAGCAAAGACTGAAGCGTAATGAAGGTGGTGGCAAAATGTGTGATTGTGAGACGCTTCAACTCCCTGTTTTTGGTGTGCCCCCTCATGAGGCCGAGAACAAAAACATGGTTGTATATGAATTTGGGGATGCTTCTAGCTTGATCAATCACCTCCTTGATGAAGGGAATTTTTTCCATATCCTCCAGCATCAAATCAATACAATGAGCAGTGAATGGAGTCCAAAACATATTGGAGTGCCTCTCCATAAGCATCTTAATAGCAGCCACATAATTATCTGCATTATCCATAATAATTTACACCACATTATGCACCTCGATATCCTGTATGAACCCCTCCATCAACTCACATAAGAGTGATGCATCTTGTGCATATGCTAATGCATCTATTGATTTAATAAACATCGTACCTCTAGGAAAATGTACCAAGAAGTTGATAAGGGTTCTACCCTTACCATCTTTCCAACCATCAGACATGCTTGTGCAACTAGTGGTCTAACATAACTTCTTGAACTCCTCCAATCTAGAACTGATGTCCTTATTTTCTGCTTGAAGGATTGGCCCTCGCAACTCCTCAAAGGTGGCACTTTTATACCCTAGGACAACTACTGCAATGGCATCACACATCTACTTCCAAAATGGATTGTTTCTGACAATGGTGAGATGTATGTTACTCCAGTGAAGACACCTCCCCATAAATCTATATGCTTGTACCTTTTCACTTTTCTCTATAATTGAACTAATAGAAGGTTGTGCTCCAGGTCCAGTTCGTGCAACAAAATGAGATGAGGACGCCCCCCCCTCCTGATAGGTGAATCAGTGGAGCCCCTCCCACTACTCGCACTGACATTGGTATACATTGATACCCTGAACCTCTTGTTAAGCCAAAAGTTGCAAGATCAGCTTTGTTTGCTACAATCTCATCCTTCTTTTTGTTCTTTTCATGGATCGAGTCATGTGCATATCTCATGATCTCTGGGGTCACTCTAGTACATAGGCTAACATCGTGCCCATATATTTTAGCTAAATGCTACTTCAACCTGCTAATCCCTCTCGTCATAAGATGCCCACATGATGCAGGGGCATCCTACACTCAATTTAAAGTCTAAAGTTGATCAGACCATGAGGTCTTGACATTAGCCCAATAAAGGTTCGACTATAAACTTCTTGTAAATATTTGAGTTATTTTCATAGTTGGTCAATATATATTTAGAAGGTTCTAAATTGTGATAAGTGTCAGTCAAGTATCAGTTATTTAATCTAAATGGTGAAGTTTCAAGTGGAGTAGTGACTCATTGTAACAACCTCTCAAATGGGGGAAGTATTCGATGGAGATAAGAATACCTCAGTCACGAGTCATTAGAAAGATAAGATCTAATGATTTATTTTTAGAAATCAGTTGCAAGTATTTATGATTTTGGTTGTAGAAGTCTAGGAGATAGTTAACGAGCAAGAAAACTTGTATTCTCAGCATAAATTTGTAAGCCCACAGGAAGTTAAAAAAAAGCCAAGAATGGGCGAGAGTTAAGAGAAGATGGCCATGAAATGTTAGATCCGGCCACAGGAATTACGATAGGGTTATCTTAAACATGTACAGTTGTATTTCTTATTAATGGAAAGAGGATTTAGGTACTCTTGTTTGTTAATGTTGTGCATGTTGTGAATCTTGAATTCTATGTGCATTTGATTTGGTTAATCTATCTAAATTTGCAGAACCCTAGTTGCAGGGAAATTCCCCTTTGAGGAATTGTCAAGAAGAAGATACCTGGCATAAATCTTTTAATATGAAATCCCAGTCCTGGAGGACTTGAAGAAGGAACTCTCAAGAGAATCGATTTGGGAAGTTGAAGAAAGCATTGATAGCACTAAGACCAAATAAAGTCCTTGAAGTGCATTCTTGAGGCAAATGTTCGATGGAAGGAGTTCGAGTATCAATGTATTATTATGTAATAGCAACATATGATAATGGAGTGTGATTAACCATACACGGGCCAATAAGCAAATGGTAAGTAAGACCTTGTTCAACGCATGAGCGGGTATGAGATTGGAAATCGATAGTTGTTGTAAACTGAAGATATCAGTAATGAAACGTTCTTTGGAGTAGTATCTTGGGGTTTTGGAACAATTCTGAGAAAGCAAAAATTGCCCATTGAGTCGGAGTCGCATTGCCTTGCCTTGGACGAGTTTATATGAGGAGACAGAAGTTATTCTAGTGGGAAAGATTCAAGATCCTGTCCTAAATCTTCGTCTGACGGAAGGTAGAGTGCGTTGAAGATTGGAGAAAGTGTTGTGTCAATTACATGAAGGTAAATTGATATTTGTGTAAATTGTTGGTAAAAGAGCAATGCATGATGGATGGTGGGAACCATTGGTTCAAGCTGTAAGTTGATCTTATGCAAATCTGTGAGAGATGAGAAGGTAAGTCATTTAAATGACAATTCATACATTTTATGAACCATATGAATATACGTATGAGTGTTTATCCATGAGAGAGTATGAGTGTTTATCCATGAGAGAGAACTAGAGGAATGTGACAGAATAAGTACTTATATGTTACATTATTTTCTTTATGTTGAAGGAATTTGTGTAATGAATTTATAGAATGGAATCTTGAAGGGAGGATTTGGTAGTATATTACTCAGAGTGTTTGCTACGTATGAGTTGTTGGTTGAAGATTGTTAGTGCTAATCCACATAGAGGAGAACCTACAAAAAACAAACTGAATTAAGAGCAGATCTTTGTTTTAGGTCTTCATCAATTGGTATCAAAGCGGTATGCTCCTTGGGAGAGTTGAATCAAAGTGGTGATGTTTTGGAGCTTACAGCAAATCAGAGGATTGATGGTTGTCGGATTAAGTTATGTACAAGAAAAAAAGCATTGAAGTTATTTACAAGAATTTGAGACTATTCCAGCAGGAGATAAGGAAGAGAGTTATAGGACATGGGTTGTAGAAAAATGCAGTCATCAATGGGAAGAGCTGAGTTGCATATTAGAGTAGTGCAGCAGAATCCTGGTGATATTTCAATTAGAAAAGTTGCTGTCATAATTTAAGATTTGATAAGAAATCCTAGACATAAGAAGAAGATGAGATCTTTGAATGATAACTCAGGTATGACTTGTGATTTGTGGTTTGGTCTAAGCTTATTTTTTTAACAGAAAGTGGAAGATTGGTAGTAGCAAAATCACAACAGGGGGTCTCTATAGAAAAAAAAAAGAAATAGAATGATGTTGGTGGAAAAGGTTAGCAAGACAAGTTGTTGAAGAAGAGAAGAGAACAACAGAGTTCTCAAAGCACAGAGAGACAAAGGTGAGCAGTGATTGATGAAGCCTGAAAACATAGAAAGCTGAGGAGCAGATGTGCTTAAAAGAAGGTTTTGTTGCAGAGAGCCAAGAGAAGATACCAAGAGGATGACTTGGTATGAGTAATAAGTAGCAGGCTTGTTGCCGAGATGAAGGAGGCTTGTTGCAGCTTGCAAGTGGACAAAGAGAGTCCACATGAAGAGAAGAAGGTGACCATTGAAGGTCATGAGAGGATCCACCACAGAAGGGGAAAGATGCCAAAGAAAATGGCATAGAAAAGAAGGTGAGTCAAGAGGAGCTTGACAAATAGCTTGCTGTGATAAAATCAAGTATTGAGACGTTGATGAGGCTGCTAGAGGAACAAGAAATAAACCAATGGTATGGTTAATAATTGAAGAGGAAGACAGTCAGATAGAACCTATTGTAGGTGAACTTGAGGCAAATTTTGTATGCCAAAGGGAAGAGAGAACTCAAAACAGCTGAGTTGGAAGCGAAAGTTTATAGTTGCAAACCAGAACTAGGAGTCTTCTTTGAAGAAGATGTTGAAGCATGTGTGAAATCTGAAGAGGATATTATTGCTGATTTTTTGAACCTTTTGACAAGTTCAAAACATCCTGAGGAATTGGTGACTAGAATAACAAATGAGGTCACAAAACCTTATGATTTTGAAAATTTGTGTGTGAATACATGTTCTAATGGAGATGGAAAACTATCTGATGATGTCATAAATATGAAAGCAAGTGAAGGAATGTCTCTTCAAGATATTGAAGAAGTACATTCACACACTCTTTTGATGGAGGGAAAAATGCAGTTACTGAATTCTGCAATGGAAGGTAATGAGGGCATGCCATTTCAAGGCATGGGAGCATAACAAGATAAATATCTTGTTAATGAATATGGGACATATTTGGTTCCTATTGAAAAGGAACCTATTGTAGAAGTGAACAAGGAATATTTGGTCACTAGAATTAACCAAAGAGAGGAAGAAGGGAAGCTACTGAGAGTTGTTGTAAAAGGGAAAAGGAATACAGTGGAAAATGACCAGCATTGTGAAGAAGTGCTTGAGAGATGCCAGAAAGAGATTGAGTTGCTAGAACACATTTTAAAGGAACCTGAATGTGAAAATGGAATTGCATCCAGTGAAGGAGGATGTTCATCAGTACTTGATAGTGAAAACATGTCTCAAATATATGTGGAGACAAAGAAAGATCCTAGTTTTCAAACTAATTTTTTGTTTGCAGGAACAAGGAGAAGTGTTGTTGAATATGATACTATGATTAAAGAACTAGAGTGCAAGTTGTTTCTTAGAGAAGGAATTGAAATTCAGGGACAACAAATGAATGATGAAGAGGGAGATGTCATCCGAGATATCAAGGATGTAGGGATGGAATAAAGAGGACTTGACCCGCAGCTTGAAGATAAATGTGAGGAGATTGAAGAGAAAGAATATCTCATGCAACATGATGTTGCTGAGTTAGATGATAACAACATACCTATTGTAGAGCACTGGGAAAGACATTTCTATGTCTTAAACATCTTTTGGAAGATGTACGGTAGTGCAGAATGGAGTGAAGATGTTTATATCCTTTTGTGTAAAGAAGAAGTACAGTTACAAAGGAACAATGACATCAGTAGGTTTCAGCAACAAATAAATTTGTAGAAGGAGATAGATGAATTGTGGAACCTAATGCAAGTTTCCAAAAAAAAGCTACAGTAGAGTGAAGCAAACAGTCAGTTGTGTAATTGTCGAAAATTATGAAGGTAAAGCCAGTGGAGCATTACAACATAAGACTTGGAAGCCTGGAAGGTTAAATCCAACAATGAGATATGATGACAACAAAGCTTATGGACAATTACAAAACAAAGTTTGGGATCAAGGCAAGAGGAGGACTGAAGACACATGACCGGGAGGTCATGATTTCTTTCTACCTTGGGAGTCTGATGCAGGGGCATCCTGCTCTCAATTTAAAGCCTAAAGTTGATCAGACCATGGGGTCTTGAAATTAGCCCAATAAAGGGTCGATTATAAACTTCTTGTAAATATTTGAGTTATTTTCATAGTTGGTCAATATATATATATAGAAGGTTCTAAATTGTGATAGGTGTCAGTCAAGTATCAATTATTTAATCTTAATGGTGAAGTGTCAAGTGGAGTAGTGACTCATTGTAACAACCTCTCAAATGGGGGAAGTATTCGATGGAGATAAGAATATCTTAGTCACGAGTCATTAGAAAGATAAGAGATAAAGATTTATTTTTAGAAATCAGTTGCAAGTATTTAGGATTTTAGTTGCATAAATCTAGGAGATAGTTAACAAGCAAGAAAACTTGTATTCTCAGCATAAATTTGTAAGCCCATAGGCAGTTAAAAAAAAAAGTGAAAAATGGGCGAGAGTTTAGAGAAGATGGTCATGAAATGTTAGATCCGGCCATGGGAATTATGATAGGGTTATCTTATACATGTCCAGTTGTATTTCTTATTAATGGAATGAGGATTTGGGTACTCCTGTGTGTTAATGTTGTGCATGTTGTGAATCTTGAATGCTATGTGCATTTGATTTGGTTAATCTATCTAAATTTGCAGAACCCTAGTTGCAAGGAAATTCCCCTTTGAGGAATTGTCAAGAATAAGATACCTGGCATAAATCTTTTAATATGAAATCCCAGTCCTGGAGGACTTGAAGAAGGAACTCTCAAGAGAATCGATCTTGAAATCAATTTGGGAAGTTGAAGAATGTGTTGATAGCACTAAGACTAAAGAAAGTCCTTGAAGTGCGTTCTTGAGGCAGATGTTTGACGGAAGGAGGTCGAGTCTCAATGTATTGTTATGTAATAGCAACATATGATAATTGAGTGTGATTACCCATACGCAGGCCAATAACCAAATGGTAAGTAAGATCTTGTTCAACACATGATCGGGTATGAGATTGGAGATCGATAGTTGTTGTAAACTACAGATATCAGTAATGAAACGTTCTTTGGATTAGTATCTTGGGTTTTGGAACAATTATGAGAAAGCGGAAATTGCCCATTGAGTTGGAGTCGTATTGCCTTCCGTTGGATGAGTTTATATGAGAAGATAGAAGTTATTCTATTGGGAAAGATTCAAGAACATGTCCTAAATATGTGTCTGACAGAATGTAGAGTGCGTTGAATATTGGAGAAAGTGTTGTGTCAACTACATGAAGGTAAATTGATATTTGTGTAAATTGTTGGTAAAAGAGCAATGCATGATGGATGGTGGGAACCATTGGTTCAAGCTGTAAGTTGACCTTATGCAAATCCGTGAGAGATGAGAAGGTAATTCATTTAAATGACAATTCATACATTTTATGAAACATATGAATATACGTATGAGTGTTTATCCATGAGAGAGTATGAGTGTTTATCCATGAGAGAGAACTAGTGGAATGTGAGAGAATAAGTGCTTATATGTTACAATATTTTATTTATGTTGAAGGAATTTGTGTAATGAATTTATAGAAGGGAATCCTGAAGGAAGGCTTTGGTAGTATATTACTCAGAGTGTTTGCTACGTATGAGTTATTGGTTGAAGATTGTTAGTGCTAATCCACAGAGAGGAGAAGCTGCAAAAAAAAAACTGAATTATGAGTAGATCTTTGTTTTAGGTCTGCATCACCACGAAATTTACATTTCAAATTCTTCTTGTTTGTCCCATCCTCTGATTCACCATACTTCCAGAAAGGGTCCAAAAGGATTTGGCATTTTTTCAAAGGGAATGACAGCCTCAACTTTCAAGAGTCAAAATGCAAGCCTAGGACACAAAAAACACAAAACAATACATTAAACCCTTTTGAAAAAAATAGCAGTAGTTTGGTTTAAAAAATTAGACCTCTAAATTTATATTTTTAGCCAAGAAAAATGAGAACAAGAAGGTGGCTAAAAACCTAAGAAAACAAGCATGTTGTTCCACTGAAAAAATCCCTTACATTATGACTATTTTTCATATTTATGGGCATGGAAATCATTTTCAAAATGACAAAAAAAAAGATAAATCTAGGTAGAGAAAAATGCAAGCAAACATGCTAACAATCCATGGAAAAAAAGAAAAAACAATGGGATACAATGTAAATACCTGTGAGATGAAGATTGACTTGGTTCATTGGAATCTTGAACCCTTGCTCCACAAAAATCCTTGATGGTGATGTAAAATGGTTTTTGGATGCCTCCACAATGGTTGTTGGTCTCCTCTTACCCTTGTCCCTCCTTCTCCAACAAGAAAATGCAAGTGAAATGAAAAAAAAATCCCTTTTACCTCTTTATGTCATGGATCCCTCAACCTGGGCGATTTTTTCCATAGTGGCGAGAAAAATTGGAAAAAATCGCGCTATATTCAATTTTTTTTAAATCACAATTTTTCCTCACCGAAAAATAGACTTGAGGAAAAAATTGTGATTTAAGCGGTTTTTCACGAAAAATCGCCGATGTTTACTTCATTGGTAATTGTCAACATTCTGAGAAGATCATAGGATCAAAGTTAGCTACAAGTCATCTCCTTTTTCCCAGCCTTGTTTCCCATCCTCACCCAGCATTAGAACATTGTTTAACCTTTGCAAGTATGGCATGAACAAGCAGACTTCCAGAAGGTCCTGGGATTTTTTCAAAAGCACGGGTATATCTAATTACCCACTATTATTGTCACCATGATTATGAATAACATGAGTTAAGTTTGGTTTTTATCTACACCATTAAATCATTTATTACCTTAGATGCATGCAGGATCATACAGGTACAGTATCTCACCTCCAGTTTGGGTACTTTGACCTGGTCAACCCTATTGACCAAGTCAAACACGACTCCCAAGGTAGTGACTCAAAAAACGACATGGCTGATATTTGTTCTAGACATGCCCAGGACCAATATTGTGGTTTTTGTTTTGAGAATTTGGCCTCATATTTCCTGACCAGTGATTATTATCACTTTATTATCAGCCAAATGATCAAATTTTATTCCAGATGGCAATGATTTTGGTTCTCCTGGAGCATTGCAGTGTTCTAGGGGGTATGAGTAGTCACTTAAACCATTATTTTGTGTCTTTGGATCATCCAGTGCATTCAGTTTGCCTCATTTATCATCCTGGGCAGAGTTATGATGACTTTTATCAGTTTCAGAAAATGTACCACCAGAAATTGAACTAGGAAACTCACTGAGAAAATCGATTTGGCCAATTGGGTCAAGGAAATGGCTTGGAAATTTTTCAGATCGTGTGGTTTAGCTCCCTAGACAGTTCTTCATTGGTGCAGTCAGCATTGTTGTATGTATTATTTTATTTTGTCTCATCCAATGAGGACACCCCCCAAGGGGCGCCCCTCAACTCGGCTAATTGATGTATTGCATTATTATAGCATATCTTATGAGGTTGTAATGGGTCCTAGGGTGATTTAATCCCCTAGTGACCCTCTTTGATGTGTTATCATGTCACATATTATGTTATATTGTGACTTCCACCTTAGGAAGGCGTCCTGGAGTAAAGTGTGCCCCCCTTTGATGTGGTCACTTTGATCCATGCGATGATCTTTGTACTTTATGATCTCCACCGTTGATGATGTATTAATATCAGTCGTCGAATGATAGTAGTTGAAATGTGGACACACTCTCAAACTATTTAAGAGAGGTGACCCCCCCATTGTAAAGCATGAGCTCTGGCACCATAATATTGAATAAAGAGATTAGTCTAGGATTACACACTAAACTATTGTTGATGAATTAATGATTTGATGACTGGAATTGTTTTCTTTCTGCACTGAGTTTGTTTCGGGATAGATCTTGTATTTTCCTTGTACCCATCCATCTGCAGGTTGAAGGAGGTGTACTTGAGGAAGGCGCATTAGTGAGGTAACTCACTCTGTTTTGACTCTTGGGTGTTCGGTTTCAGGGAGTGATTCTTTCTTGATGATTTTTCATTTCTCGTACTTTCTTTACACTGCAAATCTTGTTCATTTGTCTTATCAATTGAATTTCTCTGGCTTAACAGGTTGAAGGGGGCGATGGGGTCATTAGCAGAAGGTAAACTCCAACAAGATCTCTCTTGGAACACTCATTTGATAAGAAAAATGACATTCGTCATCATCCCAGAGTTCATAAACATAATTCAGTTTTGTCTCTCAGGTAATTTGTTTACCTTTTGATTTTCTTGTGCATTTCCCATCACTGCTTTCATTGAAAAACCCTTCTTTAGAAGTAGGAAAACTCACCAGATCGATTTGCACTAGGGATATGCAAATTTGATGATATGGGTTTTGTCAGCCATCCCTCAAAACCTATTCTCCCTTATAGGTATCAGCATTGGACTCCATTACCCATCTCCAGGAATGGGTTACTTAGGAAGGTAGCACCCCCCTTTGGTCTGATAGTCAGTTTCTCGATGTTTTTGTTATGGTTTTACTTGGATATTTTCATTTGTTGAAACTTTCATCCAAGTCAATGTCCTAGAATCCTTAATCATCAACATCAACCTTGTCCTGGGAATTTCTCAATTATTTGTTTAAATCCCCCAGTGTCTGAGATTGATCATTTGAACCAGCACACTAAATCCTAGATCTAATCCAAATCTCCACAAGCCACATGATTGTTTAACTTGAGTAACATTTCCAACGTAGTTAAACATCTCTTCTCAACTATCCTTAATTTATGGCTTATCCTTCGAATCTATGGTTTCAAGCACTCACCTTACGTATTCTTCGTCAAGAGTTTGACCTAGTGATTTGCTTTAGTTATTTTCTTTCAGGATAGATCTGGGTCTTCCCCATTGTCACTTGGGATTCTCTAGTGGCATAAAGCTAAGGAAGTCTTAACCGACGTGACAACCATCCATCTTTTGGGGGGTATGATTTCCATAGGTTACGGCTTTGGTTGCATGTCCCCTCTGCCATCCTGTACAAGATTCTCTATCGAGGAAACTACAAGATCCATGATAACAGTGTGATCTCATGGCTTAGTAGGAAGCATACAAGTTTTATTCTTTGTACATCAAAAGCTAAGTATATGCAGCATGTTCAGCGTGTAGCTAAGCAGTATGGCTTCACAAGTTGTTTATAGGGTTTTTCGATACCGAGATTGATGTGACTGATATCTACTGTGTTAACCGAAGTTGCATCAAGCTATCGGAAAACCCAATGTTCCATGACAAATCAAATCATATAGAAATCAAGTACCACTGCATCCGGGATATGGTGTAGAGGGGAGTTGTACAACTCTAGCATGTTCCCATAGAGGAATAAGTTGTTGATGTGTTGACTAAGCCTCTTCCTTATATAAAGTTTGAATACTTTCGAGACAAGCTTAGTGTAGTCTGAAAGGACCTCCCTCGTAAGAGGGATTGATGCTGATGATGTAGTTTCCTATAGCAGTGGTATGGAAACTCAGTCTAGGATTGGTATGTCATCTTGACAAGGCCTGGTTGATCCCAATGGGATCGGAATGTCATTCCTAACAAGGGCTGGTTGATCCTAGGGGGATTGGTATGTCTGACTAGGCTTGGTTGGTAAAAAAGGATTAGTAAGTCAAACAAGGCTCGTTTGGTCCCCAGGTAGTTTGGTATGTTTGACTAGGCTTGGTTGGTCTAAAAAGATTAGTAAGTCAGATAAGGCCTATTCGATCTACCAGAGTTCCCACCATAGTGCTGCTTCAGATGATGATGATGATATTCCAACATTTTACATGCTGATAATAATGATGTTGTTCCAACATTTCATGTTGATGATGATGATGATGTTCCATCATTCTCACGTTGATAATGATGATGTTCCATCATTTTCATGTTGTTGTTGATGATGATGTTCCAACATTCACATGCGGATGATGTTCCAGCATCTACATGTTGATGATACAGATGGTGTTCCGGCATTTACATGTTGATGATGGTGTTCCAATAGCAACATGTTGTTTATGATGATGTTCTAGTATTCACATCCTAATGATGTTCCAGATGATGATGATGTTCCAGTATTCACATACTGATGATGATGCTCATGTTGATGATGATGATGATGTTCAGTGACGATGATGTTCCATGCCGATGAGGATGATGATGATGGTGATGCTCTATGTTGATGATGATGTTCCATACATATGATGATGTTGTTGTTGCAAAACTTCCTATGACATATAGATCCACCAATCAGTTGTACAATGGTTGTTATTGTTGTTGATGTTGTAAAATACCTTCCTTATTAAGATGGAGTGTTGAAGAAATGTAACTTCGGAAATTCTATTGTATTATTATTATTCCTCTGTTCGGAGATGTCATTGATGTACTTGGTGATGTAAAAGTATTGAGGTAAAACCTTCATTGTAAGTCGGGTCAATAGTACCCACAAAATTATTTTATAAATGTTGTTTTGAGTCTCTCTTGGCAAGTCGGCCTTGGTTGAGGATACAAGTCATCCCTATTGGGTTATTAGTTCACTCACTTTATGAGTATAAATAGATGAGGCACCTCCCTCATTTGGACACACTCAACACTCAAGCAAGTTCATTAGAGAGAGAAGAAGCAGTACATCTGAGAGAGAGGAAGCAACTAGTCTTATTCTTGGGGTATTACACTGTACTTGGTTGGATTCTATATCGAGGAATTTTTGTTGGGTTTCCTCCCCCACGAGGGTTTCCCAAGATAAATATTTGTGTTCTCTTTGTTTTGTTGTGCTTGTCATTCTTTCAGTTATCCTTTTGTTTTTTGGCATAAAACCATTAAAATCCTATAATATGTCATTGTGGCCTCTTTTTCCCCTTTGCTTGTCCAAAGGAACCTGACATCGATGTCCAAGTTCTCCCATTTTCCTTAATATTGATTGATCACCTCACCCATGGCTATCAAGATGGCCAAGACTATAAGTGTGGATACATTGAAGGCTTCTTGAAAAGATAACAAGTATGCTTTAGCTTAGGCTTAGTTTCTTGTGTGTTTCATGGTGGATCATTGTATCTTGTTGCTTATTGTTTTAGTTATCCTACTAACATAAATAAGGGAAAATCATGGCATCCTCTTGTATTTGCAGGTCTTGATAGCTCTAGTTTTTCCATCATTTGACCAATTTGACTTGGTCAAACTAGTTTGACCAAGCCAAAAATAGGGTCCCAAGAAGTTTTGATAAGGACGTATGATTTTTGGTTTTTAGCATACACATAGATCCCATACATTATTCCATGCTTCATTTCACCATAATGCAGTTTGGTCGGTGAGATATTTGCTTATTACCAGTTTCCAAGGTCATATTTTTATTGGTTTGGAATGGATTGAGCCACATAGAGCATATTTGATGGATTTGGGTGGTTCTTGTGATCACCATTAGTGGATTTGGGATCGACAAACTCATTGGCATAGTTGGTTTGGGAATCTGGGCAAGGGAAGTTTCCATTTTTGCCTAATTATGGATTCATCCATGTTTTATCAACATAATTAAAATTTAAAATGTGAACCTTGATTTAGTGAACTTTATCAAAGTGGCAAATGTGGGGCAGCATATGACTTGGGATTATTTTGTGACTTTGTACCATTGTTTTGAGCCTATGTGTGAGGCTATCATTTAGATTTAGGGCCCACACCTCTATTTTTCTCCTAGAGGGGCGCACTTTCTCCACGGTGGGGGCACATTAGTGGCAACATGTTATGTATCATTTGACACACCTTTTATCATTGTAAAGGTGACGCCTTAGGGAGACTTTATCCCCTAGGAGACCCCCTCTCTCATCACTTGATTACTATTTGTACTGTGTACTTGACTAGGGAGGGCGCACCACATGAAAGCGACCCCCCCTCTCTCTTGCTCATGTATTTCTCGGGAACTCTCATAATCGTTGTTTAAATTTGATGAGATTGGATCCTAGCCATTGATCCTTTTGGGGCAAAGGATTTTGAGATCAACTCTTTATTTAAGAGAGTGTTGGCTCATTGTATTGGACTTTTTGGGCTCTTGAGGAATAGAATAGAGAGATTGCTCTACTTACTTGACTTGTGCAAATTTCAAGTGAAATTCGATTGTGAAATCTTTTGAACTACAGTATTATCCATATTTTGAGTTTGTATCCCGAGTAGCTATTGTTTAAAATAATTTGCAGGAGGGTGTCTTGGATGGGTGAGTTGGTGGATGTGCCCCATTGTCTTGGCACTTCGTCTTGAGGGAGTTTTACTAGGATTTTGATTTGCAAAATCTTTTCATGTTTATCTTAGCAATTTCTCTCATTTCTTGCAATACTTTTCTATTATGTCATTTCATTCAGATTTGTTTGGCATCTTGCTAACATCTCTCTTTTTGTTGTGGTAGGGTGACTTGACAAAATTGATTTGGTTTGCTCATGGTATAAAATCAAATTATTTGAGTTGTTGATTGGTAAGGATAAAATAGCCTCATCGACCTTTCAATTTCAAGTAAGCTTTTTTGTGGCCTCTCTTGGTTCTTATTTTTCATTCCATAGTCAAGCTAAAATAAAGTAGTCAAAACCCTCAAAATTTATAGATTTATTTCTAACTGTAAATTTTATTTTTCCTTTCAAACCCAAGTTAGAAATGATAATCAAACCTCAGAGACCAATTCCCAGAGCCTTTTGACTCCATTAAACCCTCCCATGTAGTGGTCTTTTTGGGTAGAATGCGCCCTCCTTGGGATGCCCACGTTTTCTTGTTTAGGAGACTTGGGTGTGCTTGTTGTGTGTTTTTCATTCTTTACCTATCATCACAACTTCCATTTCGAGTGATAGAGTTGCGTTATTTCACCATCCCGCGACCATCTTAATTTACTGATTATTTTCCCACTAGGTCACTATTTGGTTATTTGGTCTAGCACATCACTCACCCTATATTTATTCATTAAATTGTTTCTATTGGGATAATATTTCTTTGTTGATCATTTCATTTTCTTATTAAGCCTTCTCAATTCATTCTTCATGGTATTTTATCCTGTAATTATTTCCTTGGATCTAGGACCTTGACATCAAGACCACTTTGCCTTTATCCTTCATATGCATGTTTGGTTGTGTGTCTTGGTTTGGTATAAGCTAGCCATCACTAGTTAGCTAGGGTATCCCCCTTGACTTACCCCTGACTTTGCCTAAAGTAAAGGGTGCATCATCTAGTGTGACACTTGTGTCTTCTTGCGAGGGTTGAAGAACTCTTGGGTCACTTGGTTTAGCTTCCTCACTTCTTCCCATCCTAAATAGGATCCCCCACATAGGCAACTACGAATTTTGTGATAACAAGACCGAAATATAGGACAACCCAAATAAATAGGAAAAATAAATGATAGAGGTGTCTTGATGAAACCCTAGATCAATAAGATATCTAGAGAGAGAGGCTTAAGGGATTATATAATTATTTAGAATGTTTAAAAGTAATCTAGATATTAAATCTTAGTAGCTAATATAGCCACAGTGGTCTAGGTTCATAGTGCTAGGAGAGAAGATGACCAAAATCCACTAACTTGAGGGGTTTGATGCCAGATATTTATAGAATGCCCAAGATAATGATTTAGCTAAAAAATTAAGACTCCTAACACTTATTTGATTTTTTTGGATGACAAGTATGGAAATGTAAAAGATCACAAGCAAAGGGAAAATCACAAAACATAAAAACATGCTTTTGAAAAAAAGGGGGCCAATTGCTCAAAGTGTCAGTGCCTACTAAGGATGGGTAGATGGAATCCAACCAATATACCCAAGTGCCATAATTTTGAAGCTCTAATTGATGTGGTCTAGAGAATTTTCGTAGTTACTACAAATTGGAGTTTTGTTATTCTATTTATGCCAACAATGGAGTGTAAGGAAAATAGATAGAAAATGGAATTGGAACTTAACTAGAACTGAGATATAGCATGAGATGTTTCCCCTCCTCCAACATTTTCAACTTGAAATATTAGATCCATTCTCGGTTGGATCCAAACAAATTTCCTAGTGCGTCCCTCTTGTGAATGACAAACAAACACAATAAGTAAAACAAATATTTTGATTAAATTGAAATATACAAAAGAAGAAATGCATGCAAGAAGAACAAGGAGAAATAACTATCAAATGAAAATAAAGATACACAAGATAACTCTTTGTCAGATGAAGTCGTGGAGATAAAGAGAGTCTCCTACACAGAGTCGCCCTCCACTAGTTCGCACTCTTGCAATCAAAATAAACACAAGAATATGTCGATATATGGAAGATAAACATTCAGTGCCGAAAAATACTTATAAACCATAAGAATCATGAACTTCCCAAAGAATTCATAAGTGTGCCAAAAATATATTCTATTACTTCAATCCAAGAGCTAGAGTCCTTTTACAATGAGGGGTCCTCTCTCTTAAATACATTCGAGAGAGACCAAATCCCTAACCAACATTTAAATGAGTGGTTAACATTAAAATATACATAATTGATTATCAACGGTGGAGATTATAATTCTCACATATACATGGATCAACTAGACTAAGTGAGGGGGGCAACTTTCCCTCATAACACCCAAGTACATAACATAATGATACAACATGATAATACGTCAAAAGAAGTGACCTAAGGGCCAAATGTGTCTTGTAGGGACATAATATCCCACAAAGGTGCATAGAATTCAATACTCGATAAAACATCTCAAGAAGTCGCCCTACCTAGGAAGTGCAATTTGCCCAAGAGAGGAAAAACATAAAGTGTTGATGCCAGAGATGATAAAACCAAGTGGAAATGTGCCTAGATACCCTTTGGAGCATAAGGAAAACATCCCAATTCAAATCATTGTCATTCACTAGCCCATCGAGTCACTTTCTAGGCCATGGACACTTTGATCATTTAAAATTAAATGTTGAAATGCTCTTTAAATACTCAATATGCCCATAACTTCATATTTTGTTGCCTGAAACACTGAAATAACTGCATGGATGAACTTAGAAGTAGCAAATCCAGCAATAATGACTACTCATACACCCTAGCTCCACCTACAATAGCCTCTATGAATAATTTCCATCTTTTTTAACTAAAAATTTGTCTATTGAATTCTTAAAAATGATGATAGTGGGCATTCTTTTACAAATTGAAGCATGAAATGGTTTGGTAGGCCTACAAATCCATCACATACACCTATGGGCCCCGCCCATTGACCGATTCTGATGAATATGGTTGTCTATGGTTGTCATTGATGGCACACCATTAATGACAAAGGTGTAAATGGAATGACATGGCATGAGGTTGATATGGCTATGTGTAAAAAACATGGAAACTTAGGAGACCTAATGAGTCAAATGACCCATACTGTGGTCATTTGGAGATGTTATTAAAAAGAAATTGAAGGACATCGCATTGACAAGGATATGGAAGACAATGGAAAATGTGGCAAAGATGATGACAAAAACATCTTGATGAAACCCCTTGATCAAGTCCCTAATACTCCTTCACCACTTATTTGCTTGGAACCTAAACATGTTTCTTGCATTTTGAAGAAGTATTGGTTGTTATGATTGAAGCCTTTGATGTATGATGGAATGATGTTGGAGTGGGTGATGTATTGAAGACATAATTCAAAACAAGAATTATGTGTCTCCTAACCACAGGTCGGCTCAACAAGAATTCAATTTAAAATTAAAAAATTACCTTCTACAGGTCCTCTCAGAAATTAATAAGAAATGAGTATAAATACCCAACGAAGTATCTCTAAAAATAACAAATTGAAAACAACAGAAAGAGCTCGCAGCTGTGATTTTATCTGAGGTTTTTTGGGTCTACTTCACTGAGGATTTTCGATGAGCTGAGGAGAATTTCGAGGGTTCCAGTAGCAACTACAGATGAGCAGAAGTTTTATTTTTATCTTTTATCTTTTATCTTTTATGAATTCAGACTTTTCTAGGGCATCACTGAGGCAACCGCAGTAACATTAAGTGTGTGTTTTTTTGGTTGAATTTCAAGATCTGAAATTCAGGTCAACAGAGTACTGGAGCAGCAGAAAGAGGTGGATTCGATTGAGTTTGTATGAGCAATTTTGTGACTATTTCTGTGGATAAATTCATGGTAAGTAGTGATCTAAATTCTCAGGTGAAGAGGAGAAGTGATGCAGCAGTAAAAGACGATTAAGAGCTCTAAAATTCAGATTAGTTTTAAGGCAATTCTCTCTCTGAAATTTCGGGAGTCAAGACTGATCTAAGGCAACCAAAGCCTGAGAAATTCGATGGCCAGACAAGGTTTAAGGAACAACAACAGAGGTGGATCACCTCTGTTTCTCATGTGACCATTGAATTATGTTATAGACGTAGACTTTATGAAGTTTTGATTAATGTCAACATAGTTGATATGAAGTATTAACATGACTAGTGACAAGTGGAATACAGATGGTTTATGGCATTTGAAAAATTGACAGACAATGGTTTATGACAGAGACACTTGCAGTAAAAATAACTTATAGAGTGACATGATCCCGATAACGATGATAAGCAACTTGACATAATTAATGGCATGGGTAATATTATTTGAGAATATCTCTTGACAAGTGACATAATGACAGTGCATCGATAGGTTATTAAGCAAAGGTCTATGTGGACAGACTGATTCCATGATAATGTACAGTACATGACAGGATGATATGTAGAGGAGCAGTAAGTAATCCTATAGACGTTGATCCTAGTTGAAGACCTTAAGATGTTCAAGGTTGATAAAGTGTCACGTGTTCTGTATGAAGTTCTAAGATCATCTGAATAGAAGTAAACTCTTGAATATCCTTGATTCGCAGCAGAAGACCTGACTAAGAAAACTAGTGAAAAAAAATGATGATAGAATGTTGATATGAGAATGATGTAATTGTGGATAGAGTTGTAATGATGTGATTGATGTCATGATGGTGTATGTGATGTAATGTGACAAATGTGTGTATTAGCTACAAGATGGGTCTTGTACATGTTTTCTTAGTAGGATCTAAGAAAAACTAGGCAGGGTCCTAGATAAGGAGTTGGCACTCTTTGTTTCAATGGGTGTTGAATTGCCTCACAGTCTCAGTCGTTTGAAATAAAAAAAGATTACAAATATTATATCTTGTGTCTCTTGTGCAATGTGTTGATGATTATGTTTTAACTTGATGATATAGGCTATTGATGAATATGATAATGTAGTAAATTTTTCAATGAAGATATGAGTTTTTTATTGAAGTTGAAATTTGGATGAAGTATCAGCTCACTGATTCACCCCCCCCCCTCTCAGTGAGCCATTGTGTCTAACAGTTGGTATCAGAGCGGAGCCTTCAACATAAGCCTAACAAGCTTGAAGGGATTTGGGGACACAATCATGGAAGGATCAGAAAATCTCATTGACTATGAAGATCCAATTTTGGAGAAGTCAGATTACTTTGGTTGGAGAAATAAAATGAAATCCTACTTGAAAAAATTTGGTGTTTGGAAAATTGTGTTGAATCCACCTGTCCAGCCAAGCAAGAAGACAAAGACAGCTGTTGAGAAATACAACAAGATTGCCTTGAAATTTTTTATGGATGGACTATCAAGCTCTATTCAAGAAAGTGTAAAAGATTACACCTCTGCCAAGGATCTGTGGTTCAATATGGAAGAAGAATACCAAAAGAAAAATCAAGACAAAGAAAAGGAAGCAGAAGTCAAGGATGAAAAGCAAGAACAAAAGCAGGTACAAGCTTCAGATACAAGTGAAGGTAAGTACTCTTCAATGGATGATAATTCTGAATGTAATGATGATGAAGTTGTTCTTACAGAAGATGAAGAAGAAGTTTTGTTGAAAGAAAATAATGCATTTACAAGCACTTTGTTAGATATTGATCTTAGATTCAATCCAAGACTTAAAAATAAAATTTTGAGGTCATTTGAAAAATACAGAGAGGAGACAAAAGCTTTGCTAATGAAGTTAAAACTCAAGAACAAAGACTTGCAAGATAAGATGCACGATCAAAATGATGAAATCAAGGAATTGAAAATTGGATTAGCAAAAGAGAAAGAAGAGATTGGTGTAGATCCTAAAGAACTTGAAGAAGCGAGATGGGCTAATACTAATCTAAAGATCCAGTTGGAGGAAGCTAAAATAATAGAAGATGTTATGAAGCTTCTGTTGGAAGAAAAAGAAAAAGAAAATCAGAGACTTGAAATGGAAATTGTTGTTCTTGGAAAGAAAATTGAGAATTAAAAAGATCATGTGAAGTTCAATGAAAGTTCAGTCATCCTAGATGAAATTCTAAAGTGTCAAAGGCTTTCCTCTAAAAAGTCTGGCCTTGGGTTCAAGAAGGAAGAAGACAAATTGAAAGAAGTCTTGTGGTCCACCAAAACTCCTGAAGATGGATCCAGCAAGGTTGTTCATGCACCTACACATGCCAACAAAGAAGTTGAAAATTCAAAAGTACCTCACGAAGCTACTCCCACTCATCAAAGCCATTCATTTGAAAGAAGAAGGAGTTGGACAACTCCAAGATGGAGCCAAACATCAAGGTATGAAAATAGATTTAATGGCTATTGTTATTCTTGTCACAATAGCAAGAAAGAAAAAATACCAAGGATATGGATTGCACATTCCAAAGAAGAAAAAAATACCGGAAGTCAAAGTGATCAAATAAGATGTTGGGCATGTGATAAAGTTGGACATGTTGCTACTAGATGTCATACTCTAAGATGCTTTACCTGTGGTGTTGTTTGCATAAAGACGAAGTATGTGTGAGTCCAAGAAGACAGTTCATGAAAAGATTAACATATAACTCAACAAGAAAAGCCAATGAAAAAGATGGAACAAATGATGAGAAGACAGAGGTCAAGAAGAAAGTATGGATAAACAAAAATGTCTTGTTAAATCTAAATGAGGATCAATACACAAAAGGAAATGATGGCTGCCATATGGCAAGCCATACTTGAAGTATTCCAAAGACTTTGAGTATATATACCATGATTTCATCATTGGAGAAAGGACTCAAATGGTAGAGAATGGCTCTACAAGAAGTAACAGGTCCTAGGATCAGATTGCAATACATTATCAATTGGTATGAAGCCTTATCTTTTCTTTTTTAGTAGTCCAAAATCAGACTTCAAATCATGTACAAGGATGATGCATACACATTTTTGATGATATGGCAGTGTTACATCTACAGCAGTATGGAATGAACTCTCAGCAAAAAATATGATGATGAGATGACATGCGACCAGAAGTGACAGGTTGAGAAGATTGATGGCTCTGACTTATTTCAGTTTTGGGTATCATGGCACACAAAAGAATCAGGTATCTCCAACATACTTGATGAAGTAGATCATGATGATGGATTTACCTTGCTGAGCAGCTAAAGAAGAAGATGCATAACAAGGGGAGCATGGGAAATATTGATATATGCTTACTCTGATTTGGCCTTAAAAAAAAATAGGAGCAATGACATTTCCATTAACATTTTTCATGATGATTGATGTTGACTGAATTATGTAGGCAGATGTAGCAACAGGTGGAAGTTGTAGTTATATCTCATCTTTTGAATTCGAGTATGAAGAAGAAGTGCCGAAACAGCCAGAGTTGAATCCATAGTTTGCAAGTGTTTGGAAATGTGTGCAAGAGTGACACCATGATGCAAGCTCAGGCCTTGATTTAATGAACACCTAATGTTTCATATAATGATGATAAAGTGATATTGACACACACACATAATCCAATGTGTGAGCACATAGTTGCAACTATGACAGTAAGATAAGTTTTATGGCAAAAATAGTAGCATTCTTTTCAAAAAATTTGCATCAGTAAGGAAGTCATACAAGTTTGTGACATTATGGATATCAAGGCTTAGTCCAAGCATCCAAAGTATTGAATTTGAAGCTTATTCAAAAGGTTGTAGCAGAAAACATAGTGATCAATCTTTGTTTATGAAGAAGACAGTTCGGATGACAAGTTCAGCAGACCATTGAAGAAAATATTGTTCAGTCCGAATTGAAAAGGAGTATGTTGATAGGGGGACCAAGGATAATATGCTGTGATTTCATAATCAAATAAAATGTAGTGAAGCAAAATGATGATGGTTGGAGGATTGTCCTTGATGTATGCTTACCATGTATGAGATTATTGGACATTAGCATACCAGTCATGGGGAGCATGTATGTGAAATCTAAAGATGGAAAAATCCAGGCCTTAATTAATTGGAGAATATTTAGACAGCCAAAGTAATAGATTTATGAAATGAACTGTGGTTGGTTTGTGACTGAGATTTGTAACAATTTTTATTTGGCTCTCTCTCAAGGATGATTGGGGTTTTGCATGCACACACTTCTATCTGAATTTCAGACACCTACAACAATAGCATAACTTGATTTTTCAATGCAATAAAATGAAGACCAAGGTAAATGCATAGGAGGAGTAAGTCTTTCAAGTCAATATGCTACAATGGTTGACTATTCTCATGGATAGTGATCACCTTTTGTGACAGCCTTTAATGCTACAAGTGCTCTCATTGATCTTGAAAGGGGGAGCTTGTTGTAAGTAGCTAAAACAGTACACTTGATAGGGGGAGCAATAAGGAAAGAAGAACAGCATCAAAACTCAACATCCCAACAAGATAGCAAAACATCAATCACAACCTGATCAAACTCAACAAATTACTTTTTTTGGGATTGTGAATCCTTTAATGGCTACTTGGCCCTTTTTCATTAATGGGGGGAGAGAAAATAAATGTTGGTTTCCATCAATGACAAAGGGGGAGATTGATGAATATGGTTGTCTATGATTGTCATTGATGGCACACCATTAATGACAAAGGTGTAAATGGCATGACATGGCATGAGCTTGATATGGCTATGTGTAAAGTACATGGCAACTTAGGACACCTAATGAGTCAAATGACCCATATTGTGGTCATTTGGAGATGGTATTAAAAGGAAATTGAAGGACATTGTATTGACAAGGATATGGAAGATAATGGAAAATGTGGCAAAGATGATGACAAAAACATCTTGATGAAACCCCTTGATCAAGTCCCTAATACTCCTTCACCACTTATTTGCTTGGAACATAAACATGTTTCTTGCATTTTGAAGAAGTCTTGGTTGTTATGATTGAAGCCTTTGATGTATGATGGAATGATGTTGGAGTGGGTGATGTATTGAAGACATAATTCAAAACAAGAATTATTTGTCTCCTAACCACAGGTCAGCTCAACAAGAATTCAATTTAAAATTAAAATTAAATTAATAAATTACCTCCTACAGGTTGGCTCAGAAATTAATAAGAAATGAGTATAAATACCCAATGAAGTATCTCTAAAAATAATGAATTGAAAACAGTAGAAAGAGCTCGAAGTTGTGATTTTATCTGAGGTTTTTTGGGTCTACTTCACTGAAGATTTTTGGTGAGCTGAGGAGAATTTTGAGGGCTGCAGCAGCAACTACAGATGAGCAGAAGTTTTATTTTTATCTTTTATGAATTTAGACTTGTCTAGGGCATCACTGAGGCAGCCGCAGGCACATTAAGTGTGTGGTTTTTGGATGAATTTCAAGCTCTGAAATTCGGGTCAACATAGTACTGGAGCAACAGACAAAGGTGGATTCGATGGAGTTTGTATGAGCAATTTTGTGAGTACTGTTTCTATGGATAAATTCGTGGTAAGTAGTGCTATGAATTCTCAGCTGAAGAGGAGCAGTGATGCAGCAGTAAAAGAATATTAAGAGCTCTAAAATTTAGATTAGTTTTAAGGCAGTTCTCTCTCTGAAATTTCGGGAGTTAGGACTGATCTAAGGCAGCAAAATCCTGAGAAAATTCGGTGTCAAGACAAGGTTTAAGGAACAACAACAAAGGTGGATCACCTCTGTTTGTCATGTGACCATTGAAGTATGTTACAGACGTAGAATTTATGAAGTTTTGATTAATGCCAGCATAATAGCTGATATGAAATATTAACATGACTAGTGAAAAGTGGAATATGATTGGTTGATGGCATTTGACAAATTGACAGATAATGGTTTATGACAAAGACACTTGCAGTAAAAATAACTTACATAGTGATATGATCCTGATAACAATGATAAGCAGCTTGACATAATTAATGCCATGGCTGTAATATTATTTGATAATATCTCTTGACAAATTACATAATGACAGTGCAGTGATAGGTTGTTAAGCAGAGGTCTATGTGGACATACTGATTACATGATAATGTACAGGACATGTCCGGCTTATATGTAGAGGAGCAGTATGTAAGCATGTAGACGTTGATCCTAGTTGAAGACCTTAAGGTGTTCAAGGTTGATAAAGTGTCATGTGTTATGTATGAAGTTATAAGATCATCTGAATAGCAGCAAACTCTTGAATATCCTTGATTCACAGCAAAAGACCTGACTTAGCAAACTAGTGAAAAAAAATGATGAAAAAATATTGATATGAGAATGATGTAATTGTGGACAGAGTTGTAATGATGTGATTGATGTCATGATGGTGTATGTGATGTAATGTGACAAATGTGTGTATTAACTACAAGCTGGGTATTGTACATGTTTTCTTAGTAGGATCTAAGAAAAACTAGGCAGGGTCCTAGATAAGGAGTTGGTGCTCTTTGTTTCAGTAGGTGCTTAATTGCCTCAGGGTCGTAGTCGTTTTAAATACAAAAAGATTACAAATATTATATCTTGTGTCTCTTGTGCAATGTGTTGATGATTATGTGTTTAACTTGATGATATAGGTTATTAATGAATATGATAATGTAGTAAATGTCTGTATGAAGATATGAGTTTTTTATTGAAGTTGAAATTTGGATGAAGTATCAGCTCACCGATTCACCCCCCTCCCTCTTGGTGATCCATTGTGTCTAACATAGTCAACAGATTTGACCAGGTCAAAACTGATCAAAATAGTGACTGAGCAAAAAATTGAGTGTCTCTTCATGCAAAAGGTGTAACTAATAAATTCTTAATCATATTAGCAGCAAACTAAAAGCATTAGTAGCATAAAACAATGGTGATCAATAGAATAAACATATAATTAAGACTTATAATTAAAACAGTTGCATGGTTAAAATGAAGTCCCTACCATATACTCACTTTCACATTCAATCCAATCTATAATTTCTTACAAATTTAACCATGCAACTTTCATACAAATTTTTACATTCAATCTAATCTACAAATTTTCCCAGTGATGATAGTGGGAAAATATTTACAAATTGAAGCATGGAATGGTTTGGTAGGCCTCCAAATCCATCACATCCACCTACAGGCCCCACCCATTGACCAGGTCAAAACTGATCAAAATACTGACTAAGCTAAAAACGGAGTGTCTCCGCATGCAAGAGGTATAAGTAATACATTCTTAATCATATTACCAGCAAACTAAAGGCATTAGTAGCATAAAACAATGGTGATCGATACAATAAACGCATAAATAAGACTTATAATTAAAACAGTTGCATGGTTAATAACTAAGTCCCTACCATATACTCGCTTTCACATTCAATCCAATATACAAAGGAGATCATTCATCATTAACCTGGGTGAAGTGGAATGCAACAAGGATGGATCAACAATAGCTTGAGTTATTGGACACACTTAAAGGGATTTCAGAGATAAGGGAATCAAGGATACCATGGTGACATATCCCGGATAGAAGAATACTAGGGAAATGAGGTGTCTCACAAATGGGTAGAGTGCTTAGAAGGTCTCCTATAGACTCTAACAAGTATCCTTGATTGCTATTCATTGCAAGAATTTTTATAATTACTTGCTTTTCAATGTAGCCTTGACTTTCATTTAGCCTTGCATCCTTTTAGATATAACATTTAAGTTTCAATGCATTTATATTCTATTCATGGCCTTTTTAATTTGATGACCCTTCGGATTCTACATGTGCTGAGAAGCACAACTAACTATAGCATTCATCCAAGGTTTGCATTTAATTTCATTCCATGGCCCTTTATGTGATTTTACATGCGCTAAGAAGCACAACCAATTGTGGCTTTCATCATAGGTATTTTTCATTTCATATGAGGAAAATTTGCTTCGAGGAATAAGGGAGATATATTCATACTCCAAAGTCGAGACACAAATAAACATGGAGTTTATCCAAGCATAGAGGTCACAATGGGGAAAGTATTCAAGCACTTTAGTCTTATCCAAGTCAAGGGGTTAGATTTTGTAGGTAATGAACAACAAATGGATAGGATGACAAGTGAAAGTGACGCCAAATAGAGTGGAGAATGATCTAGTTTGTATAGAGGCTAACCCTATGAGCATATACTAGAGTCTTAACACTACTACCATTTAACCATTCATAATCATAAGTCCATAGCAAACCAAAATACTATGATCACCAATGCCAACTACACATGCCAAGTAACATCTAATAAGATGACTAAGAAATACAATAAACACAATCCTCATGCCTTATACCTACTCAGTCAATTGTCCATGGATCTAGAATACCTCTAACATTCTAGAGGGAAAGGAAGATATATCAACTGCATACTATGTTGCTCTGATAAGTGAACCAATGGCCTAACAAATGTCCCTCGGGGATCATGAAGAGCGTTCAGAAGTTACAAGGATACTCTGATAATACTGCTCTAAATGGTCTACCTTCCTCTGAATGTACTCCATCAGTGATCATCACTGTGGCACTAAATGCTCAACTCATGTAAAGGATCGACTTTGGCCTGGGACTAGTCTGGAAAATGGTAGCCCAGCTACAATAACTGTGATAATGGTACATGCTATCCACTAAGTTTCACTTAGGTGTATTTCTAGTGACCCATTAAAGTTATGAACAAGCCAATTGTTCATCATCAGTGCTCAAAAGTTCCATGGTTCATTAGGGCCTTTTTTTGGGCCCCTTTTTAAATATTTCATGTTCATACCCTGTGGGGATATTGTAATAAGTTGGCATAGCATAATGAAATTTTATAAAAGGTTTGGATCTATTAGACTTAACTATCAATGCGGTACTCTAGAGTGTTTTTTTCCTTGTTTAATTATTGGTTGATACATAAACCACTTATAATTTCGAGTTTTTCACTCAACCTCCAAAGTTGGAGTATTCGCCTTGGTGGTTAGGGCTTAGGAAGTTATTAAAGTCTAGGTGTCTATATATATTACCATGCTAGTCACTTATTTTAGTCATATGAACATCGCACTAGTTCTCCCTTGGGTTTTTTTAAGTTTCAAGAAAAAACATGTTTGTTGTAAACTTGGGCCATTTTTAATGGTTTAAATGAGAAACTTCAAATTGTGGTAAAAGAGTCGTCTAGAGGAGGAATTTGTCGTGGGGATGCTCATTTTCACACTCAGAGCATCCTCTTTATCCTATGACCCACTTTTTCTATTATTCAGGTGATTAAATTATCACTTAGATCCATTTTTCTCTAAAAGGACAATAAAATGTCAAATTAATGCTAAAAAAAACACAAAATGACAAACCTCCGAAGTCATGTGGGGACATGTCAAACTTGTTTTTAGAGTCAAACAAGGTGGCTAGTCTTGTCTCTTATGGAAAGTGACTTAGACTAAGATATAAAGGCGACTTGGTTAGAATATTTTTAGGTTGGTGAGTATATCCTAAGTAATGGACACACCCACCATCTTATATCGCATGGAATGAGTGGCGAATGAAGGTTTGACATGTGGTTAAAGGGTGAGTTACTCCACAAATGGTAGCGACTTGATTGCATCAAGATTGAGGTTGATAGTTGTGATCTTATTGGAAATAGCACCCTCCCTCATGAGGGAGGTGCATTGTATATGTTGCATTCATTCGTTGGAATGGAGATCTCTCCACAAGTATGGTGCATCAGATTTGGAAGGGTGGCCCTTTTACCTTGACTTAGCTCCACCAAAATACCAACAAACCTCCTTTGATTTCTCATGAACTCGACTTCACTCTCACAAGTGTCATGTGCCCCTCTCTTTGGCTCATGTGACCCATGTTCTCCATTTGGTTATTTAAGCAAGCATCATTAGAAGAATTTTGAGGTCAAAAATGGGTCTCAAAACAAAAAATGTATGATCAAAATTAATTTTATAATAACCAATTAAATTCTAGAGAATGACATCATCCATTTTGGTTGAAGTAGAATTGCTTAAGTTAAAATTGCTTACTTGTCAAATTCTAAATGGTGGATGAAAATCCATAATTAACCACACTCATAATTAAAAAAATACTTATAAATTACTTTTATATATAATATATATGCATGGTAATCTTAAAGTACTTTCACTCTAAAGTACCTTTACTTTTGAATATAAAAACATATTATTATTCAAAAGTCAAACATCTAACAAAAAGAAATGGTATAATGAATATGTATTTTTGAATATGGTAGAATGGTAAAATAAGTTAGGTTAAACTTAAACTTTTAGGTTAACGTGTGGCGCCATCCATATTTACGGGCTTTAAGTTTTGAATATAATTAAAAGGTAAGTGATAATATCCATGTGAGTGATTATATATTATAATATAAAAAAATAAAATAGTTATGTTAAATATAATTAATGAAAATAGATTAAATTTGTATATTAAATAGGTAATTATATTTTGCAAATTATTTTATATAACTATTATTTAAAAAAAATTAATTTGCAATTCAAAACTAAAATATTTTATTTTATAAGTACTTTATTTTAGTACATTTATGTATACAAAAGTACTATGTTTTTAGTCATATTAAAGAAGATTTTTTATTAATTTTATTTGTACACGTTTTTTCACTTTAACTTAATCATAGTTACATGAATTGTAATGTAAAATGTGAGTTGTAAATATTCATTCTCCACAAAATGACAAACTCGTAATAGTTTATTATATCTCTTATAAGGCTCATTTTAGACATCAAAATTCCACTAATGCTTACTCATTGTTTTGGCATGGTCAAAGGAACAAAGGTCTGCTCTCGTTGTATTGTATTGTATTATTCTTGGAATAATAAAAGGATTTGGAGGTCTGATGTGGTGCATGACTTAAGTGTTAGATGATCATCGTCTCATGTTTTCGCTGAGGTGACTTGTAGAATTTATTTAATGCATTTGTCATTCCTTGTCAAAGCTAGCCTCATTGAAGGATTAGTACTAATAAATAGGAGTGAGTGAAGTAGTTTATTTGCTCTCTTAATTAATTTATGCTCAAGATTTAGAATTTTGCATGCATATTTGCTTATGGGTATGCCCTTCTTGTCTTTAGCCTAAGTTTTTACTAGATTTGGCAAGTGTGAAAGTGTTTTACAGGTGGTTCTCTTGGATTTGTGTGAGATCTTGTTCCCTTCTCTCTCTCCAAGAACTTATTGTTGGAGATGTTATCACATATATTGTAGTTAAGATACCATGATGCAGCATGCAACATTCACATTATTCTCTTTATTTTTTTGAGCAAGACATTCATATGGGGATACAACATGGATCATCATTTACAACATGAGCCATTCATACCCTTTATTCAGTAGCATGTGCAAAGTATTTTCTTTCCAGCACTGAGATTTCTTTGTCCTTTGAGATGACTTCAGTGGTGACTTAACTTAGTTCATTTGAGCAGAGAAGCAGAGATGGTATACAATTCACAGATGACCATATCAGTTAGAGACATGTATATTGTGAGATCATGTATATTGCTTCTTGTTAGGATTTTGCTCTCTAATGTATACTAACACCTTTGACTTGTTATGCTATGATGATTATGGTTACCTAAGCTTATATTATATATTCTACTGATGATTAACTTGTGTTTAGAATGATTGGAGAATCTGATGTTGAAGACGATTGCTTATGCCATCCTTTACACAACTTTTAAACTTTAGTGCTATGTCGGTTCCATGTATCACTTGGCCTCACCCATCCATTTTCATCCGTGATTGATTTTTCCCCATGACTTATGATTGATTGACTTATGATATTGGAGATCATCTTCCCCACTTTGACCCCTATGCATGATGGATCCCATGTTGTTTTGTGTCTCGACTTTGAGTTATGCAACAAAACTTGTCGACGCCTTGAACCTTCTGGGCCAGGAGAGCCCGCTGGTGTTGGTTCCTCAGCTTAGGTGAGTTGGGTTTTGAAGCTTTGACCTCTCTGGTCGGTTGCCCCGATGTTTGGTCTTGATTGTGAATCTCCCCCTAGTTTCCTAAAGAGTTGTCAGCTAAAACTTGAAGCAATATGTCTATCAACATTACATGCATTATGTTTTATATGCTATATACTGTGAAATGCGATCCCTCAAATAAAGTTGCAAACTATGTCCTTAGGCACAACTCAAAAAGGGCTATGAAATGAAATTGTGAAAGACCCAAATAAAGCAATGGAAAAATAAATGCAAAATATGAAGACTGTTGGCCATCTTATGCAAAATGTAATGATTAATTCCTCACAGAGCCTGTGGGTTTTGATGTGGTATGGAGTAAGGGACAACTAATTCTAAGTGCCCCCTAGCATCTCTGCACTACAGTTTTTTGTGTACTCAACGCAAGGGTCCTAGAAAAGATCCTCATGGAGCTTGATTGTTAGCTTGGATGTGAGGTGTAAACATGTTAAAGTTGAATGGACTCTTTTCAGATCAACTCATCCACTTGTGAGACACCACCATTCCCTATTGTTTATTTGTCATGCATATGTCACTGTGGTTGTGTGTACTTGTCATCATTCAGAGAGATCATATGGTCAAAGTCAACTAGAAGTCATTTCCTTTTTTCCTTAGCCTTGTTTTCCATCTTCACCCAGCATTAGCAAATTGATTAAACTTTGCAAGTATGGCATATACAAGGGACTTCCAAAATATTCAAAGATTTTTCAAAGACAGGTATATCTTACTGATTATTATTATTATTATTATTGTCGCCATGATTCTTATTAACATGATTTAAGTTGGGTTTTAATATACATCTTGGAGCAATTCTTACCTTGAGTGCATACAGGTATAGCTTGGTTCAATACCTCACCTTCAGTTTGGGTATTTTGACATAGTCAACCCAGTTGAGCAAATCAAACATGATTTCCAAGGCAGTGACTAAAAATTTGACAATGCTTATATTTGCTCCAAACATGCCCAAGACGAATACTGCAGTTTCAATTTTTAGAGTTTGGCTCCATTTTTCATGATCAATGATTAGTATCACTTTATTATGGTTAGATCACATTTCTTATTACATATTGCAAATTAGTATGGTTCTCCTAGGGCGCCACAGCGTCCCGGGGGGTATGAGCAGTCACTTGTATCATTCTACCATGTCTTTGGACACATCTGTGTAGTCAGTTTTCCCTAGTTCTCATCGTGAAAGAAGTTATGAGGATTTTTATTATCTTCAGAGGTTGTACCACTACAAAATGAACTAGGAAAATCACTGAGGAAATCGATTTGGCCTGTGCGATCAAGGAAATGGCAAGGGAATTATTCTGGATGATTTATTATGGCCCTCTGGATATTTCTACACAAGTTTCAGTCAGCTTCATGTTCTGGGTTTTTTATTTGGCTCTCCTAGGGAGGACATCCCCCATGGGGTGCCACTCACATTGGTTATTCGATGTATTTAATTGATATATCTTATGTTATATTGTTTTATTTGGGGCCTAGGGATAATTGAGCCCCTAAAGTGACCCCCATCATGTATTATCATGTTATATCCTTACATTATGATGTATTTCACCTTAATGAGGCGTTATTAGGGAAAATGCTCCCCCATTTGACTTAGTCATTATGATCCATGTATTGATCCATGTAAAAGTAATATCCATCGTTGATGATGTTATAATATCAATCGTCGGATGATAATTAGTTGAAAAGTGGACACTCTCTATCTATTTAAGAGTATCTATTTAAGAGATGTGATCCCCCATGGTATCCCATCAGGAAATTTGACACCATTGGCTTTTGAAGAATAATAAATATTTGTTTATAGGATCTCTTGTCTTATGTGGGTGATTGAAAAATGTTGTTGGTGATCGATTGATGTTATCTCTAGCTTGCATTGGAATTTCTTGGTGAATATTTGGCATATATTTTTGGATCCATTTTCATTGTTTGATAGGGAAATCGATTTGGAGAGGGCCGCACTTGTGGAGGGATACACCTTGTTCTCTTGTCTGGATTTTGTAGTTACTAGGAGTATTTTTATAGCATAATATTTTACTCTCATCTTTTGTTTCTCGTTAACATTCGATCTTTTTCTTGTTGATCTCATTGTTTCTACTTGGCCTGGAAAGAGAGAGGGCGCACTTTGCTCCTTAGGCGACTTGGACAAAGCTGGATTTTCACCATTGTTCCAGTATCTGTGCACGAATAGTCTTCATCACTTCAACATTCATCCTCGAAAACACCAAGTAATTTTTCCTGGGTAATACCTCTCATTATTCTTTTATCTAATCGGGGTTGCATTTTCCTTTCACATAAACCCTAAATTAAAACCTTCATCTTTTAGTTCAGTAGGTTCTAGTTTGCGGCGGTTAATAAAACTTAAAGCCCACTTTGGAATAAATCTAAAACCCCTGGATCTAAAATTTCACAATCATCGAACTCCATTTTCCCACTCAACACACTAGTCTAACATTTAGGGAAGAGAGGCGCTCCTTGGGAGAAGTGGTTATCTCACAATCCGTGAACTAGGTATTGCTAGTTTCACTTTTAATTGTTTCATCTGACACCTAGCAATCAATCTGAGTGTCTAATTTTACTTAATTTCACCATTTACCCTTAGATTCGATTTTTCATATCTTAAACCCTAGGGTAAATTAGGGCTTTTTACATAGACACTACCCTACTAAGATATTTAATCAAGATTCATTGGGTTATCTGTATGTCTTCCTTATTTTTAGGGTCGTCTTGGTTATAGGGACACCCCCTAGGCTTATTATTTCACTAAGTCTAAAGTGTCGATATCCTTGACTGGCATGACATTCAAGTTCTTTCAGAGGTCTTGGATATTGTAGGTTGCGACTTTAGTTGCATTTCCCCTCTTTCATCTTGGATATGATCACCTTATTGGGCAACTACAAGATTCATGATAACAGAAGACGCATACTCCCTCTACTCTCCACCAACATACTCAACCCAATCATTCCCAAGCTTGAGCTCTTTCCTTCTCTCTCTCTCTCTCTCTCTCTCTCTCACTTTAAATCAAACTTCTCCCTTTGGGTACAGTTACTCACATGTTTAAGTAGTTTAGTTTCTCTTTCAAAGGAATACCTAAAGGCTTTTTTTTAAGCATGTTTCTAGATCTAGAATTGTAAAGTATCATCTTTAGAATATATCTAGTATTGTTAAGTACTTGTGCATATTTTTCGATCATTTAGTACTTAAATATTTTATGCTTTTAACGTTGTATTTGAGACATTTAGTGCATTACAGGTGGCTATTTTTTGTCTTTTAATGACAGGACAAGGACAAGTGTTGCCAGAAAATAAAAAATCTAAGCTACTCAAAGAACTCCTGGAACACCATTCTTGATCTTATCTTTCTTAAACTTTAAAACCTTTGGATCCATATATATAAGGAGCATTGGCATCCACCTCAAGCATTGTAAATACCATAATAAAATAAAAGCAAGTGGGCTTTCTAAGCGCCCACACCCCATCCCCTCTGGAGATTTGTGTTGTCTCCTTGATGATTTTCTTTTCTAATTTGTATCATTATATTTCTTGATGCTAAACCTTAGAATGATTTTGCTTTAGTTAGATTGATTTTCTTTTACATTTTATTTTGCAAAAGTAAATGGATACTAACCTAGCCTTGGTCTCCCGAGTACAATCTTCAGGTATGAAAGAGACTCTTGGTTGTAGTAATTAGTTTCACACTTTGCTTTCATTTTCACAATCTCAATTGGAATAAACAATCCGCTCCTTCCATGTATGCTCTTTCCCGTTACAAGTTCGCCCTGAGCTTTGAGATAACCAAAAGAGGAAGTGTGCACTTTATAATTTTTCACATCTAACTAAGCAACTCAGCTTAATAAAATCAACTTCCCCTTGAACATACGGAAACCCAACATTTTCGAGCTTCACTATTTGTGGGCAATTTTTTTTTGCAAAGGAGGCGAGAACAACTAGAAAGTGACAGCGGGGCTCCGTCAAGCTACATTTTCATTTGGTGTAGTTTTGGACAAGTCACCATGACTCCATCTAACCCACACGTCCCTGTGCAAAGCCACATTAGTTGAGATCCAGACTTATTCCCAAGTACTTTCAGGTATATCAGGAATCCCTTTTTGCTCTTAATCCATTTTCATCCATAATAACTAAAAATGACCAAGAAGCATTACACACCATATTTTTTTCAACTAGCTCAATTTCCCCTTTTTTCAGCACTGGTCTAATTAAACAATATTTTTCTTAAATGAGTTTGATGTGTCATGATTGATGTATCATCTACTGCTGGTTTATTTCATGTGTGATGCTTTTGTTTCAGTATTTCATTTCAAACTCCTACACTAATTTCATCTTTTATTTCTTAGCTTAAAAAACTTAGATTCTTTTATAGGGACCATACCCCTTGGCTTCTCTAGAAGTTGGCCTATACGGGGATTTGAGTGTTGAGTGACAATATCTCAACTCGAGACTTGCCCCTAAGGATGCACCCAGTGGCTTGCATATTTTTGCCATGCAAAACCCTCGACGTGCGTGAAAGGCGACAACAATACCATTTTGATAATTCACCTAAAACCCCCAAGAGTACCATGTTTTTCCATCCAAAAGCGGTTATGTTACTACGTTTGGAAATCTTAGATCCTTTCTCAATAAAAACCCGGGAAAGCAAAACTGAGGACACATCCTGGATCTGCTTCAAGTGGATTCGGGAAGCCTAAAGGGAGAGGTCCTTGTTCAACATGACACATTTGGGGCAAGGCCCTAAGATTTCATTGGTGTAGTGGTCATAGTTCTCTTCCATATAAAGATACCTCAAGAGTTTGTGACAACAAGCCCCCGATCCTGCAATCAATAAACTGTGGCAAACCACCTTCCTCTCCCACACTTCCTCACCCCCAACAAGTAACCCTGACAATATACTCAGGGACTCCACNCCCCCCCCCCCCAAACCCCCATCCATCGGTAGAGAAGAACCCTCCCTGAAGTCCTCCCTCTCCCTTAAAATCCAATTTTCCATATCATTTAAATAAATTTCATTTGCATGGATGACACTTGTCCTCCATGCACTAATCCCACTTAGCTTAATAAATTCCATTGTTAACATTAAGTATGCACCTAATTATTACTTTATTTGCCTATTATATATCCAGTATATATGTATATCATTATGTATCTATAATTATAATTAATTTGCAAGTTGGGGCATTGCATATTACTCCATTTGAAAATGAATCAATACAGTTTGAATGTACTTGTCAGTTATTGACATTGTTTTTCTTGAAAAGGGATGAAGAATTATATTACAAATACCACATATCACATGCTTTTTATGGCCAATCTGGATGCCATCTTCATCTACAACCAAGACCATTGGCAACATATAGTTTCTCTCCTTTACGAAATATTCTAGGTCAAATCAAAGTCAAATGACTTGGGATCGCCACATACCACAATTAAATTTATACATAGAGAACTTTTTAAGCAACTTTGTAACACCCCGGTTTTGACCCCATTTGCATTAAATGTATATGATGTATATATTGTAATTAATCATGGTGTGGAGCTAAGGGCAAAAGCCCCACCATTGATTTATCGTTTTATGTTTTGGCAATTAAAATCGATGCCGATGGTATTTTGTGCTAGCTAGACACATTATAATTATGGACATCATGTACATATATATTTTAATTAAAATACCCACAACCAGCTATGTCAATGCAACATTAAAAGAAATGGGGGCAAGATTCCTAATGATAAGGGGGGGATGTTTAACCTTTGGGGCCATTGGGGAAAAGCCATGTGTCAAGAGGAGAACCCATCTAAACCAGCTACCTTTCCTTGTCTTATTCACCAACCCAAATTAATTCCCCGTGAGTTGGTTGGGTAGTTATTGCCCTTGGGGGATGAATGCATGGGAAGCCGTCATCTCTGGCAGGAGTGTCAGTCCTTTGACCGCACGCATGCCCCAAAGAGGCAGGTCGCATTCAGCTCCTCACGTGGGCAGAGAACGACATTTTCCACACTCACGCGGGAGGAAGCTTGGCCTCAGGCAGACATTCGCGTTCTGCATTCTCCTTTCCCAATTTTTGTCTATGTCTGAATTCCTTCACGTTGGAAGGGGTTGTGATCTTCATCTTACGCAGGTTGGGAGATCGTTTTATCCTCTCCACGAATTTCAGGATGCTATGAGTCGTTTTGGCCACGTTAGGGCCATAAACGACTCTAGAAATCGACTGGCATAGTCTGAGTTGTTTTTACCCATTTTGCCATACCCGATTTTGGTCTCTGCGGTGTTCTCCCTTCAGTCCCAGAGCTGTTTATTGTTGTGTGTATATGGTTGTTGGTCTTTGGACTGTCTTTGGAGTGGAAAGGGGTTCTGAGCTTGCTTGACAAACCTATTGTGTGCAGGAGCCTCACAGACAGAGCTAGAGGGCTGGCCTTCTTCTTTACACCCCCTGAATAGCACTGGAAGGGAAGGCATAGCCCAAGGGAATGTATAGCAGAGAAGGGGGTGCTTCCTTGTGTTGGGCGTGTAGATGTTTTAGAAGTCAGGCTAGTTCTGGTGGAGGTGTCCATAGCTCTTTGGTTGAGCTCACTAGCTTAGCAGTCAGCCTTTCCAGCTCCTGTATAGCCTGATAAACCCAACTGTGTTGGCTTGGCTGAGTTTTGTGTATCCTTGGCTACGTGAGAGTCTGCTAGTGTTTTCCTTATTCCTTGTGGAAATCATGCCCAACTCGGGGGTGGCAGTGTTGTTGAGAGATTGATGAGCACACTGGCCTATTGTTGGGTGGAACGTTGCAGTGACGTCGCTGGTTGCGAGACAAACTTCTACTACTATAAGTATCTCTATGTTTAAATCCTTGCAACTATGTTTTGTTTCATAACTCAAATGAACATGTTAAATGCTGTGAATGAATGAATTTGCTTCCGCTGTTTGATAATCATTTATGCATCTGCGTCTGTTATTAGTTCAATGCTTTTTTATTATTATTATTACGTTCATGGGGCTTAGTTGCCCGGATTAGTTAGCGTCCTGTTTGGGCCGCGTCCTCTCCGCCGAGTAGAGGGGTGGGGACGTGATAAACTTGATGGTCCTTTATAATATAATGTCCTTATAAAAATTGTTTAGTGAAACTTTGAGACACTTCCTCATAAGATAAGAAACGATAAAACACATTGGTTAAGAATTACATGTGTCCATTACATTTTGTAAAAATGAAGCATATGAGTTTTGTCTTGATCTTGTTCCAACATTTTTTCATTTGGTAAAATGTGTCCTCTTATGCATGTCCTCCAATGTATCCAACAAGATTTTAAAACTCTACCCAAAGGACTCACTGCTCTTATGATGGATAAGCTGAGTTTTCTGTCTTAATGGAGTTTTCTATTTTCTAAGCAAGCCTTGTATCCCCATAATTGAAGTTTGCACACTTCAATCCTACTCTTCCTCGGCTCGAAGTCATCAATTTGCTTTATGAGTACAGCTACTTTCTAGGACCAGTAGGATATCCAGTTATCAAGATTTTACAAAAGACCAAAGGGCTTTGATGAAATTTTATGAGAGAAAATCATGTTAGATTGGTTTAGGCTATTCCCAATAACTCAAGTGACTGACATGTGTATTCTTTATTAGGGTGTGATCTATGAAGGCAAAGAATCTGCGTTTTAGAAGAACAAAATACAGTCAAGGTAGTGTGTGGACAAAGCAACTTGACTAAACCATCAAGAACATGTTTGTGATTAGGTGGGGTAGCTGGACTTGCAATAAAAATCGGAATTTGTCTTTCCAATCTAACGGGATATGATGAAACTTGTCTTTCAGTAACAAGAGGAGAGAAAGTTCAATGAAGTATATAGAGGTATCTATTAAATAAACTCGAAAACATATTTCACAATAAGGATGAAGACAATGTTTAAATTATTTTGCCTGGTTCAGGAATACCAGTAATACATTTACCCATATAAGGGTGATATGACACAAAATTTCTTTATTGCCTTGGTAACTTCGCCTGGTAATGCGCATAAAGGAAATATAGCAACATAGGGTAATACCACTTCTTCCATTATTAGAATTGAAACTAAATCTCTGAGACTCATTAATTTCCGAAGGACAAATTTTATTTGCTTATTACACAACTTACTAAAACTCATTAATTTCCGAAGGACAAATTTTATTTGCTAATTACACAACTTACTAAAGAATAGATCAAATAAATTTTAGCGTATATCCAGTCACAAGGCAGGCTCAACAGAAATGACATCACAATAAGAGAACTAAAAGTCGACTAGAGAATCTAACTCTAATTTAACAAGCAGTTTGAAAGCCTTAGCATTAATGCAATGGTTACTTCTGACAGTCAATTCCATATTCACTTCAACGAAAAAAGTATGCTCCCAAAAAAGTACTGGCAAGCTAAATTACACACATCAATATCAGTAAAGAAGTACAAACATCCTGTGAGGCATCCTTATGTAGCAATTACCAGAAAAGGTGCGTATGCACCAGTCTGGAAAAGATGCATTGATGTCAGATTGCGCATATTTCTCATGCGTGAAGATAGAGAATAAACTGCCGGATCTGGACTGTAACAAGCCAGACAACAACTGTCGACATTCTTTGGCAGAGCAGTCAGAAGTTCTGATCTGATGGCGAACATCATTTACTCATTCAGCAGCTCTTGGTTTGACGCAACACCAAAACTACATGCACATGGACATGATCAACTTTCAGAAACCCCTAATGAAAATGATTAACTATGCTGTAGATACAACCTATCCCGTTCAAAACTACTTACCGATGAATTTTGAGGTGGTGCACTTGATTGCTTGTTATCGATATCGTGAGATGGAGATTCCGGTGGTATTGTTGGAATTTTGGTTGTTCCTCTTGTCTGCTTTTCTTCCCTTGCCCTGTTAAATATTTCTGTGTATTCACCAGAAGATACAAGGTTGCTGCCATTCCAGGGACCAAAACCGGGGATAGATGCACCTCTGCCAGGCTGCAGCATGTTGAATAACCCTTACATCAATGAAATATAAAATTGTTCCTCGAACAGATTTATTGCTTCATGAAACCTTATGTTAATGCCATGATCCTTGTAACAAATATTTATAATGTTCAATCAATTTGCTTCAGACAAGAATCTGCCGAACCAAATGCTGCTGAAATCCACTCACCTGTCAGATGATACGCAGATGTATTTTAACGTTTTCCTAGATGTCTAGTAATGACAAATATCCATAGCACAAACTCTGATGCAAAATTAGGGCCTGGTAGTGCCTAACTTAAGAAGGTTTCACAGAGACCTGTATTTGTGTTACAGAAGGTGCCAAATCATTTGAATTTTTAGAATAATGAGTTTGAACAATAGCTGATGAGGAATGTCCTCAGTCAACTTAAAAGTTTTAATGGGAAATATTACAGATGAAAGGACCTTTATTTTATTCAACCTTTGCCATCCATAGTTTCTCAAACCGGCAGTGTGCAGACTTGGTTTATAAGTGCCTAAGCTTTGTATCCATGGCGTGCAGGACACTAACAAATTTTACATACCCATTATCGAGAAAGGATGTAATTTCATGGCTTGATTCTATAACCTGCATGGAAGTAATAATATACCTTGGCCCTAGACACCACAGATTGGGAGTGTATTCATAAAATTAAATATAATAAATTATTCTGTTTAGACAGGATATCTGTGAATCCAATAATCATGGATACTCAAACCACAAACAAAAAACAATTCCCTTTACAGTGTTATTTACCACTTTATCCAGTGAATAATTATAAAGTTTCCCAAAATTTTGGCTTCTTTTTATTGCAAATACTTACCTGCAAAATTATACAGACGTTTGGAACTATTCTCTTATAGGTATTCTAAGTTCTAACCTTGTAAATTTTATCCAAAGTAGTTTCAATTTGTGTCAGTTTTGACTTAAACCAATTGACTGGAAGGAATAACAATGAAATACTTACAGTTTCATTGGCTCGTAAGTTTCCACCCCCTGACTTCTGCCCAGTTGTTGATGGTGATAACATGGCCCCTGCTCCAGGTTTGTTCCCAAGTCCTTCATATAAGTGATGTGGTGGAGATTGATCCTGACTCCGATAGTGATGATCCCTGGTACCACGTTCCCGTCTTTGTAAATCGTTAGTGTTTGCATATTGGTGACCAGGTGATTCCCCTGATCCTCTTCGACCAGGAGCTGGTGAATGGTATCCGATTAGCCCATCTTCCCTGCTAGACAGTTTTTCATGTCGAGGCTTTGCTACATGTGTACTATTTAGTTCTGAATTAGTTCCTCTCCTAGGAGAAGGGTGTGGTCTACCTCGACTGCTGTCCTCAGGATCGGAATTCTTCCGGGGAAGCTGTGCTGAAATATTGTTTCTCTGGACAGTTTGTGCAAATCCAGTAGGATTTTCTTCAGGATCATTAGGATTAATAATCTTCCCACCTGCACCTTTAACAACACGGGCATTCTCAAACACAGATGTGTAAGGGATATCTTGTTCAGTATTCCAATCCCCAAATTTTGGAACATGCGTTGGCCGTTGCTGTAAACAAATACAAGAAACACGCTTTAAAATGTTAGATCTATAAAAATACATACAAGAAATTATCCATAGATATCAATGTTCACAAAAGAGAGGGGGGCCCTAAAATCCCCTACCCTCACTTTTTAGGGTAACCCTGCTGTTCATTTGTTGTAACCATGCATGATTCATGATGTACTTATTCAATCTATGAAGTAATATATGCAACATTTCTTAATAGAAGACGAGAAACGGAGACCCTTCATGTGACAAGAAAAAGACTCCAAAATAGAGCACATTGTTCAATGGTTTGATGAGCTACCGGAATCAGTTTGAATTGATACAAAGATAAAATAACTGCAAAGCAACAGCAAGACAATCTAGAGCATAAACTCTTTTAATTTGGATTTTATCTAAATTCAACAATGAAGCAGAGGGTAGAAGCCAAGTTTAGTAACAAATGATAGTCACTAATAAGAAGACTCTATTCCTCACAAGCTTTAGAAGGAAATACTTAGTTGGGTGCCCAAGAAGAAATTAAATGAAAATATACCACGGATAACCAAAATAGGTCAATGGGACTACAAGAACAACATTTGACAACAGCAACAAGGAGTTCCTAGAGCATCTACTAAGCAGTTCTAAAATCTAAGATTAATGAAATTAAGAGTAGATAATAAAATAGAAAAGAGATGGAACCCAAAAGAGTAACCCTAGAAAGCGAAATAGATAATGGATATACTCCAAGAGAAAAAATCCTCCAAGTGGCAATGTTAGACCATGACAGGTCCTCTCAAAAGCAAAGACTATGGAGGCGAGGGATAACAACATCCTAACTAGCATTTGAATCAAAAGAGGAGCCATCATCATCCACCAACACAAATGTACCAATGTTAACCCTAACAATGTTTTCTGGAGAATTGCTAGCACTGAAAAGACTTGGTTGTGCTATCCTGAGGGGAGATGTTGGGAACCCCTAGTTGTATCTTTGCTGAAATCCAAGGTGGAAGAATCCCTTCAAGAGGGAAGAAACGTCATGATGGCATCCATATACAAGCTCTGGTGAAAACAAGTTAGGTGGTTGTCCCTTCGTAATTGGTTTGGAGAGCATTAGGACAAGGCAGCTTTGTGGTTTCTCATATTGGTTCATGCAAGTGACACAATTGTCAGTAAGTGCTTAACACCTCGAATGGCTAAGGCTGGAATGAAGAGGTAATCAACCAAGTATGCCTTGAAGGTCCCTATAGGGCACACTATGTTAAAGTAACTGCCTCACAAATGTATATGGCTAGGTATCTATAGTCTTCTCCCTCATTTTATCTTGAAGGAGATGTTGGGAACCCCTTGCTGTACCTTTGCTGAAATTCAAGGTGGAAGAATCCCTTCAAGAGGGAAGAAACTTCATGATGGGCATCCACATACAAGCTCTGGTGAAAACAAGGAACGTGTTTGTCCCTTTATATTTGGTTTGGAGAGCATTAGAACAAGGCAGCTTTGTGGTTTCTCATATTGGGGGCACCATCATTGATCTATAATTGTTCATACAAGTGACACAACTGTCAGTAAGTGCTTAACCCCTCCAATGGCTAAGGCTGGAATGAAGAGTAATCAACCAAGTATGCCTTGAAGGTCCCTATAGGGCACACTATGTTAAAGTAACTGCCTCACAAATGTATAGGGCTAGGCATCTATCGTCTTCTCCCTCATTCTATCCTGAGAGGAGATGTCGGGAACCCCTTGCTGTACCTTTGTTGAAATCCAAGGTGGAAGAATCCCTTCAAGAGGGAAGAAACTTCATGATGGGCATCCATATACAAACTCTGGTGAAAACAAGGAAGGTGGTTGTCCCTTCATATTTGGTTTGGAAAGCATTAAGACAAGGCAGCTTTGTGGTTTCTCATATTGGGGGCACCATCATTGATCTATAATTGTTCATGCAAGTAACACAACTGTCAGTAAGTGCTTAACACCTCCAATGGCTAAGGCTGAAATGAAGAGGTAATCAACCAAGTATGCCTTGAAGGTCCCTATAGGGCACACTATGTTAAAGAAACTGCCTCATAAATGTATAGGGCTAGTAGGCATCTATAGTCTTCTCCCTCATTCTATTTTAAGTTGTTCATCTAAAACTTGAAGAAAATGTTATTCTTGTGGTTTATGCTTTTGGTTTTGAATCTCATGGTGTTGGTGGGGAATAGGCAAGAGAAGGAAGACGAGGAGATTGATCATACTCATAGTGACCCATTATATGAACATGAGGAAGGTTTGGAATGAAGGTGGCAATGAAGGTGGAAGCAAAACTTCATTACAACACTTGTGGAAATATGTGACAAAACTTGAGGGGGGTGGAAGGGGTCGAACCAAGGTTACTTGGGAGCGGGAGCAAAAAGTGAAATTTTCAAAAGCCACCAATTTGGAAGCGTTTTAGATGCGTTTTTTATACAATATATATTTGTATATATTTTTATGCATATATGTCAACAAATGCATGTAGAATGTTGAATTAGTTATGGAAAGCATAAAAGCATGAAATAAACCTATTATCACCAACCTTGTAGTTGCCTAGGTGAGATGGATCCAGGATGGACAGTAGAGGGACAGGCAACTAAGGAGGTGGAACCAAGATTGCCTCGACTCCCAAATGGATGGTTGTCACACCAATCGAGGCAGTCTTCACTTTATGTTATCTTAGCCCAAGACAACAATGGGAAAGACCCAGATCTACTCCCGACAAGAGAGATCGGACCTAAACACCAGACCAGATCAAGTGGACTTGAGGTACGTAAGGTGTAAGGTGATGGAAACCCTAGATCTATGGATGATGTCACTAGGTGAACCAAGGCTTTGGATCAAGGTTTAGGAGATATGATATTTGATCCAAGTTGGGACACAGATGACCTATGAGGTAAATACTAGATCTGGGGTTAAGGTACTAGTAGGAGGTGAAGATATCCACTGCCTTGGGAAACGTAACCAATGCAGGGAGGGAAAGAGCAGGATTGGGGTTATCTAGTACCGATGGATAGACTCGTAGGAAGATATGACAATGTCAAAGTACCCAAGCCACTAGGAAAAGGTCAAAACACAAGAGAAAGAGGCAAAAGAGGGGGTAGCACTAGGGTTGGAGATCAGTGCCTTTCAGATCTAAGGCAATGGAGTCAGTTTCTGCACAATGTTGAAGGAGACCCACCTGTGTATAGACCCGATCTACAAACCCAAAAAGAGGTTTTGCCGAAAAAGTCAAATCACAGAAAAATATGGCAACCTGGAGGATAGCGCTAGGGTTTGGAGGACAGTTTCTCAAAACTAGGCCAAATGGGTCACTTTTTACTCAGCGTTGAGGAAGATCCTCCTAGGGTATGACTTGATCTACAAAACCCATAAATGGTTTGTCAAGAACTCAAGCGGATTGAGCCATCATATTTTTGGTTTTTTATTATTTAGGATTTTTAAAGTAAAAATGGAAATACAGATGCCAATGGATTGAGATCTTGGAAGAGAAGAACTAACCTGTAGATCTTACCTAGAAATCCTTGTAGATGCCTTGATGATGATGATCCCTGCTATCCCGATCAATTTGAGAAGATCTGAGTGAGTTCTATGCTCAACGTTTTGCCCCAAGAAGCCACTGCGCCCTCTCTCCTGCACAATAAACGTCAACCATATCAGATTTGTTGCATCATGAGAAAAAAACAAATGCTACAAAAAAATAGCAAGATGAAATCATAGATCGCATTGATGCTAATGAAAACCCCCTGATACAAAACGAATCCAAGCCAAGCGAGTTGAGGAAGCCCTGCAAAAACGCCCAAGTTTGAAATTGCCCTCCTGTAGACAAGACAATGTTTCCCGAAAAATATATAGATCTCAAAACAAATACCCAAATGCTAGGAACCAAAAGATTTTCCAATCACCATCAAAGAACACTAGATGCAAAGGAGATCCAAAAATATCCCTAAGAAAAGTTTTTCTATTATCCAAATCCAAGAGCCAAAGACCCCTTACAAATGAGAAGCTCTCTCCTTTAAATAGGAATGAGAGAACCAAAATCCTAACCACTTTTCAAATGGGTGGCTAAGATTAAAAGATACAAATGTTCTAATCAACGGTTGAGATGAGCTCAACATACAATACATGGATCAATGCCATAATGTAATATAAAAGTGGACTAAATCACCCTAGGAGAAGGGATCCCACTCAACAAAAAATAAATGAAGCACATGGTGGGTCCAGGGAGTGTTAACTAAGTCTCTTTAGGTGTCCCCATGGCACAATAAAAATAATATAATTTTTTAAATGTGAAATTGTGCCTCCTTAAGGAAATCGTGAGCCTCCAAAAGCTCCAGAAAATAATATAATATGCGCGAAAAATAGATGTTGGCCCATCCAAGTGCTGCAACTGCTGGAGAAGAAGTGGAAGACATCACCCTCGTCATCATAACTCATCCCATGCCATTTCCTTGCCTTAGTAGCCCAAATCGAATTCTTCAGTAGCCATTTTAATTAATTTTTATTTGCCTCGGGAAACGTGATATGCCAGAAACGACCTCCTAGGGTGCCTGCGTTATCCAACTAAGCCCACCAAGCTCTCTAGGAGGGGGGTAATATGGTACAAACAAGTGGTTGGACCCCCTATGCCTCATACAACGCCCTAGGAGATCCAAGAAAAATATCTCCCTGCTCAGATAGGCCATCCAGTATGTTAAAACTGCACCAGAAGGGTAACTGAACCTAATCATCTCTGTAAGTGCTCAAAACTGAAAACAAGATGTCTCCCTAGACTCAGAGAGTCCAAATCCATCTAAGGTGTATACTCATACCCCCTGTAGGTCTCTGCATGATCATCTACAATATCTAGATAGACAAAATAATAATCTGTAAATGACCATATAACCAACAATATAACTCAGGCTAGCATCCATCTGCTGCAAGTGTTCATAGGTCAAGACATGCTCTACAAGTCATTCAAACTAACACTTATAACAAGTAGTAATCATCTCACTGGCGATCTATCAACCAAATATAAAGGATTTCATTTATTAACTATAACCCAAACTAGACTTTCAAGACCATACTCACTTCATAGTTGTAATTAATTTGCTAGTGAAGGGTGAGGGCTAAAATTCACAAGGCTAGGCCAAAGGGTGACTACCAACTTGACATTGTGACACTTCGGATAGGGAAGGGGATACTCACTCTAGCATATGACAAACAAGCAACAACAAAGGGGATGGCAGTGTCTCACAAATGGGTGAGTTACTTCAGAGGTGCTTATTCACCTTGACAAATGCTCACAATCCAACTCAATACAAGTAAGGCCAACAATCCTTAGATATAACTTTAGGAACCATTGCTTTTTTAGGCCTGTGATTTTCCATAGCCTTGGTCCATGTTTTTATTGCACAGATGTTAATTATTTAGGCTTTATGCATTCATGTATGTTGAAAAACACTACTTTTCATGAATGTATTAAGATATTCTTTTCATTGAACTTCAAAGCCAATTTAATTAGGCTAGCCTTGCTTTCACGTATGTTGAAAAACACTACTTTTCATGATTGGGCTTTTTCATAAGATATTCATTTCATTTCCAAATACATTGTATTGATGGCAGGGCTACTCGTTTCAAGTTAGCCAACACAACCTAGGCAACTCAGAGCCGAGACACAAATAACAGGGAGGCTTGTCCAATAAAGGATCTAGTGGGGAAAGGTCCTCCATGCCATAAGTCAAGTAGTAAGTCCGGTTGAGAACACAACTGGAAGGTAATGGATGGGTGGAGACAATGAATAATGAAACCAACACTAGCAAGCCAAAGTATGGTGAGAATGACTACCTCTATTCTCCCTGTTATCCACCTTTTTGTACCATAGTTGGGTTACCTGAGGAGTCGTCGGTTGACAGACATGTTCAATGTCTGGTTCCAGTGTATCAGTTGATCCGTCTTCATGTCTAGCCAATATTGGCTAGCCATTTTTTTTTTTTCGAATAATTTTGACCATGGCCCCGCGGGGTTTGTAATAAAAAGTACTAGTAGGGTATTTTTTAGTGGTTCGGTCTCCTGAGACGTAGAATCTCAAATAAGGTATTCCAAGGAGTTTTTTGCCCCTGACAATTAAGCTTTGCCTATAGCCGAGTATAATTGACGAGGTTTTCTCCCGCTTCCTCCAAAGCTGGAATGCCCGATTTTGAATTCTGGGCCTTGGGGCGTTATTAGAGCCCAACTAAGTGTTTATAAACCTACTCGGCATTGTTAGAATAGAGCATGGTCATGTCTTAAGTCATTGGGACCTTTAATTTTTTTTCGAAAAAAACTTTTTCGAACGGGGAAAATTTGTTTTTTTTAATTTTCCCTAAGTTTTTTAATAAATTTTTCCATAAATTAAATGGAAAAATCCCGTTTGTAATAAGTCGGTCATCCGGACCCCGAATTCAGTGATTGAAGGCTCTAACCTTAAGCCAAAAATCATTCTTGACCAGCCAGCCAATCATATCCAACTTTCAGATCATCAATCGGACACATAACGCTCTTTTTCTCAGAAAAGTCATTTTCGAGACAAAAAATGATTATTTCTTAAAAAATGATTATTTTGGAGAAAATTAAAACTCTTCCAATTAATCCAAATTCAGTGAAATAAAAGGCTAAATCACATCTCAATGGGCACTTATGATGATTGGAGTTATCATAACTCAGCTTCAATCAGCATTTAGTGAGCAATAAAGTTATATTCAGTTAACGGGTTTGTCATCTCCAGCTAAACTCCTGAATTTGATGAGATGGAGAGCACTCATTGGTTTGATGATTTGATCGAGGTAAAGACTGAAGATAACATCAGCAATGGCCACTCCATACCTAGCAATGGCTCCTCCATACCTAAGTTATGGCCTCACCTACTAGCTCACGCCTCCCTTCATCACTCACGCCCCTCTTCAGCATGGGGGCGTCATCCACACGTGTGGGCTCAGTTATGGGTTGTTTGCAGTGGTTAGGGTTGGAGTGGGGGCACCTTGCCTAGGTGGAGCCCTCCCCTCACTCCCAGCTCTTTATTTTAGGTCTGGGCTCTCAATTATGTGACCAAGCCGGTCAGGTTATGTGATTTGGTTTTAGGGTTTTAGCTTGATCTCATTGTATAAATAGAGGCTCCTTCAGCTCTATTAGGATGGACTTTTGTAGCAGTGTTACTCTGAGAAAATTGTATCAAGCATTTGCTTTGATTTGTTAATAAAGATTAGACTTTGGAGGTCCATGAGCTTTTGGATGTGGTAGTTTTTGCAGTTGGTTGAGGTGATATTGTCTCTAACCCCTATTTCTTTAATGCTTATGTGAGATTAACTGTTTCTTTGTTAGCTCAACAGGGCCATTGTTGGCATAGTAGAACAATCATTTGTAGTTCAATTTGATTGTTTATGCGAAGTAGATTAGTATTTTGATGGATATGAGCAATCAGTATATACATAATGTTGATCATGATTCAATTTTCTTAGCATACTAGCATGTATTTTGATATCACATTTTGTGTTAAGTTGTAGTGTGTTTCAGGTGTCACAAGTTGAAGAAAGGTGTGAGCTCAGCTGCTTCTATCCCAGGCTTCAAGCAACCTTTTTAATCTAACACTTTCATTGCAGGACCTACAGAGATCTTCTTCTTCAAAATACAAAAAGAAAGCTGGGAGTCTAACTCTCTCTCTTGGGTTCCATCCATAAATTCAAATACTTTCTTGGTTACCGAACTTCCCTCTTCTAGTTCTCTCTTTGCTCTTTGATTCCCTTGTTTTCCTTGCTTGCTAGCCTCTTCCTCCTTGCTTTGTTTTGCCTTTTCTTGCCTCTTCTTCATTGCTGCCCCGTTTTCACTCCTTTTTACCACTCATTTTCTTCATTTTGGACAGCCCTAGTGTGCCCTAGTTTATGCCTCTTTTTTGTCTCTTTTTGCCCTAGTTTTTGGGCCTTCTTCCACCTTGTTTTTGGTCTTTTCTTCCCCTTTTTGTTCGCTGTCCTGTTTTTTTATTTTTATGACAGCCATCTTCTTTCTTTTTCGCTGCCCCGTTTTCATCATTTCTTGTCCTCCTTTGGCCTCATAGTTCGCTGCCCTTTTCCTCCCTTTGCTTGTTTATGACTTCTCTTTGTTTTTCTTCCTTCTTACCCTCTTTTTTTTTATTTTCAGCCCTCTTTTGCCTTGCTCTTTTGCTCTCATTCAAACTTCTTCTTTTCCACTTTTGAAAAGCTTCAAGTAAAAGTAAATCACTCTCATTTTTACGCAAGTTTTAAAAATTGTTGAGTTGTATGTTTTCATTCGAAAAGTTCTTCCAAGGATTAAAGTCCTAACGACAAATTGTAATATTTCAATAAAGTACTTTTGTTTGAGTGGGGTTTTTAAGTCCCCACTCCCATCCTCCCCCATTTGGGGAGGCTTGTGTTGTGTTTACTTGTGTATGCTTAGGATTAGATGTGTTTGTTTTCATAATTTTTTGTATCTTATTCTTGGAATATTAATTGTTAATTCATCACATCTAATTCATTGATTAAGTTGATTACTCTATTTTCTTAATTGTTTATCTTTTCAAGTAAATCAACTGCTTAAATCTCTTGAATCACACCATAAGGTGGATCAAGAGTGCTCTCTGTCGAAGAGTTTAATAAATCATCTTTGCTTCATGTTCACATTGTTTAATCAATTAATAGTTTAAGTAAGACTCTTGAACTTGCAGAAACACAAGTCAATAGCACTTTCTATCGGAGTGCATCATTAGTCTTGCATAATCCTTGCATTAGGCATCTAGATTAGATAAGACTCTTGAACCTCTGTCATAAGACAAGGTCAAGAGCGCTCTCTGTCGGAGAGTTTAATCAATTGACTTAATAAAACTTTTCAACACACACCCCTTTAATCAATTAACTTCGTTGATCATCCTTCACCTAGTATGCTCTGCCAACCTTCGGGTTGTGCTCATACTCAGAACAGTGAACGGACTTGTAAGTTCGCACAAGAGAAACATAATTAAAACTTTTTACCCCATAACCAACACACCGGCATTGTCTCGATTAAATACTGAGGCAAGTGGGCAAATTCCAAGTGTGGGTGCCAGGCAACCCAATCTCGGCACAATTAGTTAAGTTATTGAACACTTAGCTGTGACCCCAGAAAGGTCCGTCATGTCTTCGAACGGAGCCACTGAAGGTATTTTTGGTTAGGATATCTAGACACCTTAAGCAAGATCACCATTAAAATCTTTTAAAACCTACCAGGAGCACTCGCACAATCTAATACTCACTAGCTTAATTCCTAGACTTTTCATTTTATTCACGCATTTTATTGACTCCATAAGGCACTGGTCCTTGGTTATATGTGAATAATTATCTATCTTGATCAATTGTCTGTGGTTCATTTCAACTGTTATATCTGAATGCTTGGTTAAAAGTCTGGAATCTTTGCTTATCTGTGTAATCTCTTGTTAACAACGTGGATTGCTTCTGATTAATTGTCATTCTCTTAATAAACAAACATTTCAAATCATAACAAACTCCTAAGTAACTCCCATCCGCATCCGCATTCGCAACTAATTAAAACACTTTAACAACTTAAGAGCCTTAGAAAACTCTTTTGTAGGGACTACCCAGCTTGGCTTCGTTAGGAGTTGGCCTAAACGGAGGAGCTAGGAGTAGGTGATAGTACCTAGCTCTGTGCTTGCCCCCAAGGTCACACCTCTCCCACTTTCCTAAGTGAGGAGACAACTTTCATTAGATTCTGCTACTGGTGTGCAATCGACGGACAACATCTTCTGGCGCCGCCACCGGGGACAAATTTTTTTGTTCCTGGACGACCTTTGTTTCTTTTTAGTATTTACCTTTTTTCCCCTTTTTGGTAGATTTTTAGTCCAATCACTCTCCGAAATTATACTTGAATCCACCTAGCGACTCCATTGTCAGTTAACACCTCAAGGTATTCGACTAGAAGAAACTCTTAAGGTTTGCTCAGTTTCATCCCTAACCCTAAAAAAGTCTATAGGAGGAGACTGAACAAACTAGCTTCTCGTAGGATCCTTGTAGAACTTGGATTTGAGTCTGTTTCACACATCCACCTTTTATTTCAAGAAAACTTAGAAAATTTTCAAAAAACAATAACTGTTTTCCTAACACAATGGGTGACTTTTTTACTCAGCTCAATTTTACTCAGATAGCAGGTCAGCCTCATGACATTCCCGAAAAAGGTATTGATAAGCTTGTCACTTTCACAAGCACTGATGCCTCTACCTCTGCTGAGCAACATCTCAGATATTTTTCAAAACACTGTGGTGCCTATGTCAGGGGTACTGACAAACATGAAGATGTATACATGACCCTCTTTGCTCTATCTTTGGATGGTAAGGCTGAAAACTGGTATGACAATTTTCCAAACAACTCTTTTACCACCATAGCGGACTTCAAGACTGCTTTCCTTGGAAAGTTTGGCAGTAAAAAGGAACCTAGACATCTAGTGGCAGCCTTGACTAGTATGAATAAGTCTGATACAGAAACCATGGACGAGTTCAACAATAAGTTCACAGAGTTGTCAAATTCCATCCCTGCCACTCATGCTCCTCCTGTAGCTTCCACGTTGGATTATTACATAGAAGCGTTAAGTGGCAAGATCCAGTACCAGATTAGAGACAAGGAGCCAACCACACTGCTTCAAGCTCAGAATTTGGCCATTAAAATTGATAAGAATATGCAGTCTTCAGGAGAGTCAAACCTCTAAGGTTATTCAAGGTCTTCAACTCCTTTGAAAATTAATGAACCTAACGACAAGGATCATTTGTCAGCTATAAAGGATGCCTATGAAAAACATATGATTGAAATGAAAAGAGAGATGAAGAAAAATATGGAGGAAGCAGAACAGAAACACTTAGCACAGTTGAAGGAGATTCAGAATCGGGTCATAACTGTTGAAAGAAATCAACCTCCACCACCTCCTAGAACCTTCCTTGCAAAACCAACATGGCAAAGAAGAAATCCCAGCCATGAATAGAGGCCTCCTCATTAGCTAGAGGCTGCTAATGTGGTTGAAACTTACACGCCATTTTGTAGGGCATTGAAGACCTTCATGAAGAATCTTCCTGCTATTATGCATGCTATGTTCAGGAGCATGGTTTTCCAGAGGGTTGTGGTCCTATAGTTGGAGCCAGATGTTATCCACCTTTTTGTACCATAGTTGGGTTACCTAAGGAGCCGTCGGTTGATAGACATGTTCAATGTCTGATTCCAGTGTATCAGTTGATCCGTCTTCATGTCTAGCCAATATTGGCTAGCCAGTTTTTTATTTTTTTTATTTTTTTTTTTTTGAATAATTTTGACCATGGCACCGCGGGGTTTGTAATAAAATGTACTAGTAGGGTATTTTTGAGTGGTTCGGTCTCCTGAGACGTAGAATCTCAAATTAGGTATTCCAGGAAGTTTTTTTCCCATGACAATTATGCTTTGCCTATAGCCGAGTATAATTGACGAGGTTTTCTCCCGCTTCTTCCAAAGTTGGAATGCCCGATTTTGAATTTTGGGCCTTGGGGGGTTATTAGAGCCCAACTAAGTGTTTATAAACCTACTAGGCATTGTTAGAATAGAGCATGGTCATGTCTTAAGACATTGGGACCTTTAATTTTTTTTCAAAAAAATCTTTTTCGAACGAGGAAATTTTTTTTATTTTTTAATTTTCCCTTAAGTTTTTTAATTAATTTTTCCATAAATTAAATGGACAAATCCTGTTTGTAATAACTCGGTCATCCGAACCCCGAATTCAGTGATTGAAGGCTCTAACCTTAAGCCAAAAATCATTCTTGACCAGCCAGCCAGTCAGATCCAACTTTCAGATCATCAATCGGACACATAATGCTCTTTTTCTCAAAAAAGTCATTTTCGAGAAAAAATATGATTATTTATTAAAAAATGATTATTTTGGAGAAAATTAAAACTCTCCAAATTAATCCAAATTCAGTGAAATAAAAAGCTAAATGACATCTCAATGGGCATTTATGATGATTGGAGTTATCATAACTCCGCTTCAGTCAGCATTCAGTGAGCAATAAAGCTATATTTAGTTAACGGGTTTGTCATCTCCAGCTAAACTCCCGAATTTGATGAGATGGAGAGCACTCATTGGTTTGATGATTTGATCGAGGTAAAGACTGAAGATACCAACAGCAGTGGCCACTCCAGACCTAGCAATGGCTCCTCCATACCTAAGTTATGGCCTCACCTACCAGCTCACGCCTCCCTTCATCACTCACGCCCCTCTTCAGCATGGGGGCGTCATCCACACGTGTGGGCTCAGTTATGGGTTGTTTGCAGTGGTTAGGGTTAGAGTGGGGGCGCCTTGCCTAGGTGGAGCCCTCCCCTCACTCCCAGCTCTTTATTTTAGGTCTGGGCTCTCAGTTATGTGACCGAGCCGGTCAGGTTATGTGGTTTGGTTTTAGGGTTTTAGCTTGATCTCATTGTATAAATAGAGGCTCCTTCAGCTCTATTAGGATGGACTTTTGTAGCAAAGTTACTCTGAGAAAATTGTATCAAGCATTTGCTTTGATTTGTTAATAAAGATTAGACTTTGGAGGTCCATGAGCTCTTGGATGTGGTAATTTTTGCAATTGGTTGAGGTGATATTGTCTCTAACCCCTATTTCTTTAATGCTTATGTGAGATTAATTGTTTCTTTGTTAGCTCAAGAGGGCCATTGTTGGCACAGTAGAACAATCATTTGTAGTTCAATTTGATTGTTTATGCGAAGTAGATTAGTATTTTGATCGACATGAATAATCAGTATATACGTAATGTTGATCATGATTCAATTTTCTTAGCATACTAGCATGTATTTTGATCTCACATTTTGTGTTAAGTTGTAGTGTGTTTCAGGTTTCACAGGTTGAAGAAGGGTGTGAGCTCAGCTGCTTCTATCCCAGGCTTCAAGCAACCTTTTTAATCTAACACTTTCATTGCAGGACCTACAAATATCTTCTTCTTCAAAATACAAAAAGAAAGCTGGGAGTCTAACTCTCTCTCTTGGGTTCCATCCATAAATTCAAATACTTTCTTGGTTCCGAACTCCCCTCTTCTAGTTCTCTCTTTGCTCTTTGGTTCCCTTTTTTTCCTTGCTTGCTAGCCTCTTCCTCCTTGCTTTGTTTTGCCTTTTCTTGCCTCTTCTTCATCGCTGACTCGTTTTCACTCCTTTTTACCACTCATTTTCTTCATTTTGGACAGCACTAGTGTGCCCTAGTTTATGCCTCTTTTTTGCCTCTTTTTGCCCTAGTTTTTGGGCCTTCTTCCACCTTGTTTTTGTCCTTTTCTTCCCCTTTTTATTCGTTGTCCTGTTTTTTTATTTTTATGACAGCCATCTTCTTTCTTTTTCGCTGCCCCGTTTTCATCATTTCTTGTCCTCCTTTGGCCTCATAGTTCGCTGCCCTTTTCCTCCCTTTGCTTGCTTGTGACTTCTCTTTGTTATTCTTCCTTCGTACCCTCCTCTTCTTTTTTATTTTCGGCCCTCTTTTGCCTTTCTCTTTTGCTCTCATTCAAACATCTTATTTTCCCCTTTTGAAAAGTTTCAAGAAAAGCTTCAAGTAAAAGTAAATCACTCTCCTTTTTACGCAAGTTTTAATAATTGTAGAGTCGTATGCTTTCATTTGAAAACACCTTTCAAGGATTAAATTCCTAAAGGCAAATTGTAATATTTCAATAAAGTACTTTTGTTTGAGTGGGGTTTTTAAGTCCCCACTCCCATCCTCGCCCATTTGGGGAGGCTTGTGTTGTGTTTACTTGTGTATGCTTAGGATTAAATGTGTTTGTTTTCATAATTTTTTGTATCTTATTGTTAGAATATTAATTGTTAATTCATCACATCTAATTCATTGATTAAGTTGATTACTCTATTTTCTTAATATTTTATCTTTTCAAGTAAATCAACTGCTTAAATCGCTTGAATCACACCATAAGGTGGATCAAGAGTGCTCTCTGTCGGAGAGTTTAATAAATCATCTTTGCTTCATGTTCACATTGTTTAATCAATTAATAGATTAAGTAAGACTCTTGAACTTGTAGAAACACAAGTCAAGAGCACTCTCTATCGAAGAGCATCATTAGTCTTGCATAATCCTTGCATTAGGCATCTAGATTAGATAAGACTCTTAAACCTCTGTCATAAGACAAGGTCAAGAGCGCTCTCTGTCGGAGAGTTTAATCAATTGACTTAATAAAACTTTTCAACACACACCCCTCTAATAAATTAACTTCGTTGATCATCCTTCACCTAGTATGCTCTGCCGACCTTCAGGTTGGGATCGTACTCAGAACGGTGAACGGACTTGTAAGTTCGCACAAGAGAAACATAATTAAAACATTTTACCCCATAACAAACGCACCGACGTTGTCTCGATTAAATACTGAGGCAAGTGGGCAAATTCTAAGCGTGGGCGTCGGGCAACCCAATCTCGGGACAGTTAGTTAAGTTATTGAATACTTAGCTGTGACCCCAGACAGGTCCGTCGTGTCTTCGAACGGAGCCACTGAAGGTATTTTCGGTTAGGATATCCAGACACCTTAAGCAAGATCACCATTAAAATCTTTTAAAACCTACCAAGAGCACTCGCACAATCTAATACTCACTAGCTTAATTCCTAGACTTTTAATTTTATTCACGCATTTTATTGACTCCATAAGGCACTGGTCCTTGGTTATATGTGAATAATTATCTATCTTGATCAATTGTCTATGGTTCATTTCAATTGTTATATCTGAATGCTTGGTTAAAGGTCTGGAATCTTTGCTTATCTGTGTAATCTCTTGTTAGCAACGTGGATTGCTTCTGATTAATTGTCATTCTCTTAATAAACAAGCACTTCAAATCATAACAAACTCCTAAGTAACACCCATCCGCATCCGCAACTAATTAAAACACTTTAACAACTTAAGAGCCTTAGAAAACTCTTTTGTAGGGACTACCCCCCTTGGCTTCATTAGGAGTTGGCCTAAACGGAGGAGCTAGGAGTAGGTGACAGTACCTAGCTCTGTGCTTGCCCCCAAGGTCACACCTCTCCCACTTTCCTAAGTGAGGAGACAGCTTTCATTAGATTCTGCTGCTAGTGTGCAATCGACGGACAACATCTTCTGACGCCGCTGCCGAGGACAAACCTTTTTGTTCCTGGACAACCTTTGTTTCTTTTTAGTTTTTACCTTTTTTCCCCTTTTTGGTAGATTTTTAGTCCAATCACTCTCCGAAATTAGACTTGAATCCACCTGGCGACTCCACTGTCAGTCAACACCTCAAGGTATTTGACTAGAAGAAACTCTTAAGGTTTGCTCAGTTTCATCCCTAACCCTGAAAAAGTCTATAGGAGGAGACTGAACAAACTAGCTTCTCGTAGGATCCTTGTAGAACTTGGATCTGAGTCTGTTTCAGACATCCACCTTTTATTTCAAGAAAACTTAGAAAATTTTCAAAAAACAATAACTATTTTCCTAACACAATGGGTGAGTTTTTTACTCAGCTCAATTTTACTTAGATAGCAGGTTAGCCTCATGACATTCCCGAAAAAGCTATTGATAAGCTTGTCACTTTCACAAGCACTGATGCCTCTACCTCTGCTGAGCAACATCTCAGATATTTTTCAAAACACTGTGGTGCCTATGTCAGGGGTACTGACAAACATGAAGATGTATACATGACCCTTTTTGCTCTATCTTTGGATGGTGAGGCTGAAAACTGGTATGAAAATTTGCCTAACAACTCTTTGACCACCATAGCGGACTTCAAGACTGCTTTCCTTGGAAAGTTTGGCAGTAAAAAGGAACCTAGACATCTAGTGGCAGCCTTGACTAGTATGAATAAGTCTGATACAGAAACCATGGATGAGTTCAACAATAGGTTCACAGAGTTGTCAAATTCCATCCCTGCCACTCATGCTCCTCCTGCAGCTTCCACGTTGGATTATTACATAGAAGCATTAAGTGGTAAGATCCAGTACCAAATTAGAGACAAGGAGCCAACCAAACTACTTCAAGCTCAGAATTTGGCCATTAAAATTGATAAGAATATGCAGTCTTTAGGAGAGTCAAACCTCCAGGGTTATTCAAGGTCTTCAACTCCTTTGAAAATTAATGAACCTAAAGACAAGGATCCTTTGTCAGCTATAAAGGATGCCTATGAAAAACAGATGATTGAAATGAAAAGAGAGATGAAGAAAAATATGGAGGAAGCAGAATAGAAACACTTAGAACAGTTGAAGGAGATTCAGAATCGGGTCATAACTGTTGAAAAAACTCAACCTCCACCACCTCCTAGAACCTTCCCTGCAAAACCAACATGGCAAAGAAGAAATCCCAGCCATGAACAGAGGCCTCCTCATCAACTAGAGGCTGCTAATGTGGTTGAAACTTACACGCCATTTTGTAGGGCATGTGAAGACCTTCATGAAGAATCTTCCTGCTATTATGCATGCTATGTTCAGGAGCATGGTTTTCCAAAGGGTTGTGGTCCTAAAGCATCATCAAGCGAGCCTGAGTACATAAACTATGTAGATGACATGCATGATATTTTCGGAGAAAGTTGGAGAGAGGCAAAACAATATTCAAGAGAACCTGAGTACATTAACGCAATTGGACAGCTCCATCCTGTCACCACAGAAACCTGGTGTCAAGTCGAAGATTATAATCAACAAATGGATAACCTCACTAAAATTTTTTGTACTAATCCTGCAAATAAGCATAATGATGATAGTTTTGAAGGTTTACTACCTTGTGACTTTTATTCTGAAGAAGATGACTATGATCATGAGGAGGGATATAGTCAGGGATGTGATACAAGTGAGGAAGAATCCCCTTCGTTTGAGATGGATGACAACTGCAAGACTTCAATTGAAAATCCAATCTTAGAAGTTTCATGTGATGAGAGTCCTCCATGCTCTCCACCGGATGACAAATATTTGGAAAGTTGGGTCCCATGTGATATCTTTGAAACCCAGCTTTTTGAAGAAGATTGTTTTGAGCAGAATGAGGAGCGTAGCCAGGGACTTGATACCAGTGATGAGGCATCTCTCATATCCGACATAGATGGCGATGATGATTACTGGACTCTTATTGAAAATCCAACCTATGATATTTTTGAAAATATTTTTGAGAATCTCATCTATGATGTGTCCGGCAAGGGGAGTGTTTATTCTGAGACTTATGAAAGTTGTAAAGAAGAACAGTTAGAGTTTTCATATGATCAGTCAGAATTGTATCTGAGTATCTGTAATAAGGACTTGAAAAAGCAGTGCAGTGAAGAATGAGATGGGATACAACTAGCTGAAGTTTTTTCTCAACCATCGTCTTCACATATAGATGTTCCTTATGTTTTGGAGCACCTTGGGGCTTATACAACAAGTTATCATTTGATAAGCCTTGATGATCAGCATGATGGAGTAGTGAACCTGCCTCGTCATCCCAATTTGTATATCAGCGCTATCCAGTCATGGATAGAAGCATCCTGCGCGAGCACCTACCAGTTTGGGAAGAAGTTTGACGACATTATTCATACCTATGATTCCCCATCCAACCCGCCCATTCTGGATCATCATGCAGGTTTGCATTTTCTGGAAATTGTGTCCTTACTTTGGTTGGTAACCAAAGACAAGGAAAAACTTTTTTATATTAATAAAATGCTTAGGTGGCTACACTAGATTTATGATTACACCTAACCTTTTGTGTATCATGCTTAGAGTAGGAAAATAGGCTCCTTAAAGTGAGCGTTTACTTTAGCATTTTCTTTATGTACTTAAAAATAAATAAATTTTTCAGTGAATTTTTTCTTTGAATAAAGCAACTTTTGGATCATTAGCTCTTTTTTATAAAACTTGTGCTACTAAGGTTTTCTTGTCAAGTTGAGATGTTTTTACAGGATATGGAAACCAGAGATTCTGGTGTTCTCGTATGCTCTCCTTGCACAAGAGACTAGATCGAGCACACGTCCCACAGTTGGAGCCAGATGTTATCCACCTTTTTGTACCATAGTTGGGTTACCTGAGGAGCCGTCAGTTGACAGACATGTTCAATGTCTGGTTCCAGTGTATCAGTTGATCCGTCTTCATGTCTAGCCAATATTGGCTAGCCAGTTTTTAGTTTTTTAGTTTTTTTGAATAATTTTGACCATGGCCCCGCGAGGTTTGTAATAAAATGTACTAGTAGGGTATTTTTCAGTGGTTCGGTCTCCTAAGACGTAGAATCTCAAATAAGGTATTCCAGGGTTTTGCCTCTGACAATTATGCTTTGCCTATAACCGAGTATAATTGACGAGGTTTTCTCCCACTTCCTCCAAAGCTGGAATGCCCGATTTTGAATTCTAAGCCATGGGGGGTTATTAGAGCCCAACTAAGTGTTTATAAACCTACTAGGCATTGTTAGAATAGAGCATGGTCATGTCTTAAGTCATTGGGACCTTTAAATTTTTTTCAAACGGAGAAATTTTTTTAATTTTCTCTAAGTTTTTTAATAAATTTTTCCATAAATTAAATGGAAAAATCTCATTTGCAATAAGTCAGTCATCCGGACCCCGAATTCAGAGATTGAAGGCTCTAACCTTAAGCCAAAAATCATTCTTGACCAGTTAGCTAGTCAGACCCAACTTTCAAATCATCAATCGGACACATAATGCTCTTTTTCTCAAAAAAATCATTTTCGAGAAAAAAAATGATTATTTATTCAAAAATGATTATTTTGGAGAAAATTAAAACTCTCCAAATTAATCCAAATTCAGTGAAATAAAAGGCTAAATGACATCTCAATGGGCATTTATGATGATTGGAGTTATCATAACTCCGCTTCAGTCAGCATTCAGTGAGAAATAAAGTTATATTCAGTTAACGGGTTTGTTATATCCAGCTAAACTCCTGAATTTGATGAGATGGAGAGCACTCATTGGTTTGATGATTTGATCGAGGTAAAGACTGAAGATACCAGCAGCAGTGGCCACTCCAGACCTAGCAATGGCTCCTCCATACCTAAGTTATGGCCTCACCTACCAGCTCACGCCTCCCTTCATCACTCACGCCCCTCTTCAGCTTCGGAGCATCATCCACACGTGTGGGCTCAGTTATGGGTTGTTTGCAGTGGTTAGGGTTGGAGTGGGGGCGCCTTGCCTAAGTGGAGCCCTCCCCTCACTCCCAGCTCTTTATTTTAGGTCTGGGCTCTCAGTTATGTGACCGAGCCGGTCAGGTTATGTGGTTTGGTTTTAGGGTTCTAGCTTGATCTCATTGTATAAATAGAGGCTCCTTCAACTCTATTAAGATGGACTTTTGTAGCAGAGTTACTCTGAGAAAATTGTATCAAGCATTTGCTTTGATTTGTTAATAAAGATTAGACTTTGGAGGTCCATGAGCTCTTGGATGTGGTAGTTTTTGCAATTGGTTGAGGTGATATTGTCTCTAACCCCTATTTCTTTAATGCTTATGTGAAATTAATTGTTTCTTTGGTTAGCTCAAGAGGGCCATTGTTGGCACAGTAGAACAATCATTTGTAGTTCAATTTGATTGTTTATGTGAAGTAGATTAGTATTTTGATGGACATGAGTAATGAGTATATACGTAATGTTGATCATGATTCAATTTTCTTAGCATACTAGCATGTATTTTGATCTCACATTTTGTGTTAAGTTGTAGTGTGTTTCAAGTTTCACAGATTGAAGAAGGGTGTGAGATCAGCTGCTTCTATCCCAGGCTTCAAGCGACCTTTTTAATCTAACACTTTCATTGCAGGACCTACAGAGATCTTCTTCTTCAAAATACAAAAAGAAAGCTGGGAGTCTAACTCTCTCTCTTGGGTTCCATCCATAAATTCAAATACTTTCTTGATTACCGAACTTCCCTCTTTTAGTTCTCTCTTTGCTCTTTGATTCCCTTGTTTTCCTTGCTTGCTAGCCTCTTCCTCCTTGCTTTGTTTTGCCTTTTCTTGCCTCTTCTTCATCGCTGCCCCGTTTTCACTCTTTTTTACCACTCCTTTTCTTCATTTTGGACAGCCCTAGTGTGCCCTAGTTTATGCCTCTTTTTGCCCTAGTTTTTGGGCCTTTTTCCACCTTGTTTTTGTCATTTTCTTCCCCTTTTTGTTCGATGTCCTGTTTTTTTATTTTTATGACAGCCATCTTCTCTCTTTTTCGCTGCCCCGTTTTCATCATTTCTTGTCCTCCTTTGGCCTCATAGTTCGCTGCGTTTTTCCTCCCTTTGCTTGCTTGTGACTTCTCTTTGTTTTTCTTCCTTCTTACCCTCCTCTTTTTTTTTATTTTCAGCCCTCTTTTGCCTTGCTCTTTTGCTCTCATTCAAACTTCTTCTTTTCCCCTTTTGAAAAGCTTCAAGTAAAAGTAAATCACTCTCATTTTTACGCAAGTTTTAATAATTGTTGAGTTGTATGCTTTCATTTGAAAAGTCCTTTCAAGGATTAAATTCCTAAAGGCAAATTGTAATATTTCAATAAAGTACTTTTGTTTGAGTGGGGTTTTTAAGTCCCCACTCCCATCCTCGCCCATTTGGGGAGGCTTGTGTTGTGTTTACTTGTGTATGCTTAGGATTAAATGTGTTTGTTTTCATAATTTTTTGTATCTTATTCTTAGAATATTAATTGTTAATTCATCACATCTAATTCATTGATTAAGTTGATTACTCTATTTTCTTAATTGTTTATCTTTTCAAGTAAATGAATTGCTTAAATCTCTTGAATCACACCATAAGGTGGATCAAGAGTGCTCTCTGTCGGAGAGTTTAATCAATTGACTTAATAAAACTTTTCAACACACACCCCTCTAATCAATTAACTTCGTTGATCATCCTTCACCTAGTATGCTCTGCCGACCTTCGGGTTGGGCTCGTACTCAAAACGTTGAACGGACTTGTAAGTTCGCACAAGAGAAACATAATTAAAACTTTTTACCCCATAACCAACGCACCGGCATTGTCTCGATTAAATACTGAGGCAAGTGGGCAAATTCCAAGGGTGGGCGTCGGGCAACCCAATCTCGGCACAGTTAGTTAAGTTATTGAACACTTAGTTGTGACCCCAGACAGGTCCGTCATGTCTTCGAACGGAGCCATTGAAGGTATTTCCAGTTAGGATATCCAGACACCTTAAGCAAGATCACCATTAAAATCTTTTAAAACCTTCCAAGAGCACTCGCACAATCTAATACTCACTAGCTTAATTCCTAGACTTTTCATTTTATTCACGCATTTTATTGACTCCATAAGGCACTGGTCCTTGGTTATATGTGAATAATTATCTATCTTGATCAATTGTCTGTGGTTCATTTCAATTGTTATATTTGAATGCTTGGTTAAAAGTCTGGAATCTTTGCTTATATGTGTAATCTCTTGTTAGCAACGTGGATTGCTTCTGATTAATTGTCATTCTCTTAATAAACAAACACTTCAAATCATAACAAACTCCTAAGTAACACCGATCCGCATCCGCAACTAATTAAAACACTTTAACAACTTAAAAGCCTTAGAAAACTCTTTTGTAGGGACTACCCCCCTTGGCTTCGTTAGGAGTTGGCCTAAACGGAGGAGCTAGGAGTAGGTGACAGTACCTAGCTCTGTGCTTGCCCCCAAGGTCACACCTCTCCCACTTTCTTAAGTGAGGAGACAGCTTTCATTAGATTTCTGCTGCTGGTGTGCAATCGACGGACAACACTCCCTAAGGAGGGTAAAACCAATGAGTATAGATCAAGAAATTCAATGTCTGAGTTGGGACATCAATACATAATAACAATACATCCAAGTCCATGTATTTATATGATCGCCAGATCATGACACTAAATGCTAGTACATGTCACAAGAATGAGTATAAGAGCAATGATAACCATAACACAAGATAATATAAGGTGAGTCATAAACATATAAATAATCCATCTGAACCAACATTTGTCCAATGATAAAGCACTGATACAACTCTGGGCACTAATAAATTCTCTACAATTGGCTAAAATGACTATATCAGTCTTCAAATCTGAGTGTCCTGCGACTCAGTCATGGCATGGGATAGTACTATAGTCCATCAACCAAATTATGATCCATCATAGATGCTCATCTCAGCATCTCATATGTAGGGGACCTGGTTGAACAGTGTACTGAAATAAAAAAAATAGAATATGGTAGCCTGGCTACTATATATGTGATAACATCTGGCTCCAGCTGGGACAAGTGCTCTGCTGAATAGAGTGCTTGAGAACCTTAGAATCTCTGGTCCTCGCACTCTGCTACTAGCGTCCTCGATCCATCCTTTCAGCTCTGCAACTGCTACTAAAATGTCACCAACTACCTGCAAAATGTCCAGAGCTATACCAAACTCACAGACCGGTCGTCAGCACACTGTGTGGATAAAATAAAATACTCAAATTGAAATGCATAAAACTGAAAAGCAGAAAGTAAATCTAATCTTAACCATAACTTTTTAAGAAAAGTTTGACTTTTATTGTGAAGAAAAAAATGCTAAGACTGAAAACTATGCTAAGAGCTTTGGAAAAACAAGCTTCAAGCAAAGACAAGATGCAAGACTGACAGGATAAACTACTGCCCAGAAAAGGCTTATTCATGTCCTACCTACTCTAACCTAACCAATTAGGCAAGTGCTAAGTAAAATGATAGATCCAATGTAACCAATTGCTAAAATGATCGATTGTTCTTTCTTTACAGTTAATGACCCAACAAGCCAGAGATGGTTTAGAAGCAACGTATATGAGAATTGAAACCATTCTAACTTGTTGTTTGAAATTCAAAGAAAGATCTGGAATGACATCATTCCAAGGCTGAAATTGACTTTTTAGAAACTCATCCATCAGGATACTGATAGGATCATAAAAGGTATGTGAGTTCGTACTTGATGGAAGAATGCAATATGACTCATGATTCAACCACTCCAAACAGTTCTTTGTTTTCTCCTCTACCTTACTAGGACATTCAATTCTATTTACTCCAGAAGAAATGGGAGAATCAAATGGGGGCAAGTTGTAATGTAATGAAACTGTGAAGGAGATCAAGCCCATTTGTTGTTTAAAAATGGTGAAAAGATGAAATTGATCTTTATACACCTTCTCCAGCCGTCCATAATATAGATTTACAAACTGAAAAAATTTATTCATTACGGATGACTGAGAAGAGACATGAAGTGCCTTTTCCCCAATTACGTGATAATGCTTAAACTCCTCATTAAATATTTTGAAAGTAACAACTTGATTAAAAGACAAACCCATACAAGAAGACTTGAAAAGTTGGGACAGGAGGGTGGATTGAAAATTTTCTCCCAGACTTGGGATAATTGATCTCAGAAATTGATGAGAAGAAAAAGCTTTCAATCTAATTCTAGGAATGATTTCAAGATTCGAAACAAGATCAATACCCAACATATCCTGATCAGGGATTGGATGAAGAATTCTATTGATATCATTAGGGATAGGATCCCCATTGTAATGTTCTTGATCAAGCTCACTTACAACCATATCATAATTATCACGTGATTGATCTTTTTCTGAGATATGATCAAAGTTTGAATCAAGATAATCATCAACCAGGCAACAAGGATCTTCGATGGATTCATAGATGAGAGATTCAACTTTGGATGGTTCCTGATAGTGATCATTTTGTTCTCCTTCTTTATTTTTGCCTTCCTGAGGTAATGATGACAAGATTTTAATAAGTTCCCCTTCTATATCAATATCAAGGTCATAATCCTGAAGGGTTGAGATTTGATAATCGTCACTCTCTTGCATCGAAGAGTCATTCAAAGGCACATCCACTGTTCGATCGAGAGAGGAGGAATCAATTTGATGAGGAAAATCATCAGTTATCTCATTAGCGTTTTTTATCACATATATAGTAGCCAGGCTACCATATTCTATTTTTCAGACACAGTACATTTTTCAGCCAGATCTCTTACATATGAGATGCTGAGATGAGCAGTTTATATGGTTCATTTTTGTATTAGTGGACTATTGTACTCTCCCATGTCAGGATTGAGTCTCAGGACACTCAAATTTGAGGATCGATGTAGCCATTTATGTTATTTCAGAGCAATCATGGATGCCTAGTGTTATATCAGTTCTTTCTCATTGGACAGATGGTGTCTCAGATGGATTATATTGCATAGTTATGACTCAACATTTTATATTGTGTTATGGTTATTATTGCTCTTATACTGATTGTTGTGACATGTATTGACTTGTGGTATCATGATCTGGCAATCATAATTATATGGACTTGGTTGTATCTTGTACTATGTATTGATGTCCTTACTCTGACTTTGAAGTTCTTGATCTATACTCATTGGTTTTACCCTCCTTAGGGAGAATAGAGGTAGTCATTCCCACCATTGTTTTGGCTTGCTAGTGTTGGCTCCATCATTCATTGTCTTCACCCATCCATTACCTTCCAGTTTAGTTTTCAACCCGACTGACTTCTTGACTTATGGCATGGAGGACCTTTTCCCCGCTAGAACCTTTGTTGGACAAGCCTCCCTGTTTATATTGTGTCTCGGCTCTGAGTTGGTGACAGAACTTGCCTTGGTAAGTTGGATTGTATGCCTAAATCATTCTGGTCGGTTGTCCCGATGTTTGGCATTGTGCAGAACTCCCCTAGTCACTTGAGGTGCGTTGGCTAAAATTGAAAGCTCATGTACTACTTGTATTGAAAATATTGAATATGCGCCCATGGAAAATGAAAATTGTAAAACTGTGTTTCTTAACACATGTAAAAAGGGCAAGAGCAACGAAATGCTAAAATACTCCTTGAAGAGTATAAGAAAATGTCCAAAAAAAGCAATGGTTTAAAATGTGCTATATCCAAAAATTGCTGACCTTATTAAAATAAATATGTCCCGGATGAAAGCTGCGATTAGCTGTGCTTTTAAGCACTGGTGAAGTCCCAAAAGGGTCATATAGTCCAAAAAGGCCATGGAATAAAATGTGATCCTAATGAACTTGGATCAAGCTTGATGTAGACATGATGCCTAAATTGAATAAGCACTCTCTAAACAACTCACCCATCTGTGAGGCACTGCCATTCCTTGTGTTGTTGTTTGTCCAACATTGGTTATAGTGAGTTTTCCCTTTCCTTATCCAAAGTGTCATAAGGTTGAGTAGGAAGTCATCCTTTGCCTTAGCCTTGTCATTTTCACCTTTCACCCTTCACTAGCAAATTGGCTACAGCTATGAAGTGAGTATAGTCTTGAAAGTCTAAGTCTAAGTAATAATAAATACAGCCTTATATATGTATTTGTTGATGTACCGCCAGTGAAATGAATGCTACTTGTTGTGATTGTTACTTGAATGAGTTGTAGAGCATGGCTTAACCTTTTAACACTTGCAGCAGATGGATGTATTCTGAGTTATTAATATTATGGGTATCTGATCAGTTATAGATGGTTATATTGTTTATTTGATGTGATTGATGGTCAAATAGAGACCTATGAGGGGTATGAGTATATACCTTAGATGGATTTGGAGTCTTTGAGTCCAATGAGACAGTTTATTTTTAGTTCCGGGCACTTGCAGATGTGATCAGGCTCATTTTTCCTTTCTGATGCAGTTTTTCTTCACAGATTGATATATTTGAGCAGGGAGATGTTTCAGTTGGATCTCCTAGGGCGTTGTAGGGGCATATGGCGGTGCAGCCACTTGTTTCTACCATAGTACCCCCATCCTAGAGAGCCTGGTGGGATCAGTTTGACAACACAGGCAGCCTAGGGGGCTGTTTTGGCAGGTTCACGTTTCCCGAGGCAGATTAAAAAATGATTAAATGGCTATTGAAGAAATCGATTTGGGCTACTGAGGCAAGGAAATGACATGGGATGAATCATGATGATGAGAGTGATGTCCTCCACACCTTCTCCAGCAGTTGCAGCTTCCGATTGGGCCCACACCTATTTTTTGGGCATTTTATTTTATTTTTTGGAGCTCTTTTTGGAGGCTCACGATTTCCTCAAGGAGGCACAAAAGTCAAAGAATTAAATTGTTATATTATTTATTGTGCCATGGGGACACCCAAAGGGAGTTAGTCAAACACTCCTTGGACCCACCATGTGCTTTCATTTATTTCTTGTTGAGTGGGTTACCTTTATTTGGGTGGTTTAGTCCACTTTGGTAAATTATGGTTATATTGATCCATGTGTTGTATGTTGAGCTCATCTCAACCATTGATTAGAACATTTCGTCTTTTAATCTTAGCCACTCGTTTTGAAAGTAGTTAGGATTTGGTTACGATTGAGGTTCTCTCATTTCTATTTAAAAGAGAGCTTCTCATTTGTAAGGGGTCTTTGGCTCTTGGATCTGAATAATAGAAAGACTTTTTTGTGGAAATTTTTCTGAATCTGCTTTGCATCTGATGTGCTCAAATGGTGATTAGCTAGTCTTCAACTTCCTAGCATTGTGGAAATTCTCGTGAGATCTATATTTTTCATGGCTATCATTGTTTTGTCTACAGCAAGGCGTTTTGGCTGGAGCGTTTTTGTAGGGGGACCTCAACTCGCTCGGTTCTCTTCGTCTTGGATCAGGGGGTTTTCATTAGTTTCATTGTGATCTATGATTACTTCATTTTACTGTCTTGTAGCATCCAGTTTCTTTATCTTGTATTAGCAAATCTAATATGGTTGACGTTTGCTCATGCAGGGTAGGGGGCGCATTGGTGGCTTGGAGCTTGCATATGCCATAGAAATCATGGGGATCTTCCAGAATTGATCGAGATAGCAAAGATCGTCACTGTTACAAACTTCTACAAGTATTTCCAGGTAAGATCCAACAAGTAAGTCTCTTCTTTTTCAGATCTTATTCCATTGTACCTTGCTTTTCTTCAATTTTTTCTGAAAACTCCTAAAGCACTAAAAACCCTAAAAATCGATAAACTTGGGAATAATCCGATCTTTTGCCAAACCATTTCTGGGTTTCATAGATCGGGCCTGCCCTTCATCAAATCAATTGAAACGCTGGTCAAATTCCTCACAGTTTGACCTAGATCTGATTTTTAAGCAGAAAACTGCATAACCCCCCACTGAAAAATTGACCTGCTCGGGTTTTGAGTTTTTCTAAATTCTGACTTCACAGACGGATAGGTCGGGTCCCACACAGCCTAAATCAACCCCAATGCTGTCCAATTGCTTGACCATTTGACCTATATCTGAAAAATTGACTGAAACTGCCCAGGCGCCCTTACTGAAAATTAGACTTTTCCGGAAGTGAGTTTTTCTTAAATCTGACAAGATAGACAGATAGATTGGGTCCCAAGCATTCCAGAACACCCCCAACGCTGAGCTAGTTCTATCCGGTTTGCCCTAGATCTGAAAAATTGGTTTTCATCCTCCTAGCCCCCCTTATCAGATTTTGACTTTTCTAGATCTGATTTTTCTGCTGACTCCATTGCCCAATGCACACAAGGCACTCATCTCCTAGCTAGCGCTTGCCCCATCTTGACCTCATTCTTACTCCTTTCGCCAGCACCTACTGATAACTCAAGTCACCTATTCTTTACTTTTTTTGTCCCATTGGTACTAGACAGTCCCAACTGTATTCTTGCTCACCCTGTCACAAGTTACATTTCCCAAAACAGCGGTCATCTCCATCAGTTGCTAGTACCTAAACCCTAAAGATAGGGTTTCCATTTGCCTTGCACCTTAAAGTACCCTGAAGCCCCATCTGATCTGCTTCTGGTGTCTAGGTCCGATCTCTCCTGTAGGGAGCAGATCTAGGTCTCCCCCATTGTTGGCTTGGACTAGGATAACATAAAGTGAAGGCTGCCTTGGTTGGCATGACAACCATCCATTTGGGAGTCTAGGCAGTCGTGGTTCCACCCCTTAGTTGCTTGCCCCTCTACCATCCATCCTAGATCCACCTCACATAGGCAACTACAAGGCGGGTGATAACATCTTGGCGCCGTTGTCAGGGAGGTAGAGGCCTACCTTGGTTCAACATACCTCACCTTTCCATACGACATATCTTTTTCGGGGAATTACTTGTGTGGTTCACCTGGCGACTCCACTGAGGATCGTACCCAACACATTAATTTTAAGTCCTTAGAGCATACCATAAATCATAATGAACTCGGATGTATTTCTGAGGCACATGAAAGAAGTAACCAAAAGCATGATTGAAAATACAAGACAAATAAACGAAAGGAATAGATAGAGGTCAGACTACGGGTATGAGGATGATCTCGAGCATGATTATGGGTATGAATCTAGTTATCACAATCTTTATGATACCCACCAACTGCCTCACCCATGCAATAAAAATTTCCCGACCATCCTGAGTGGACCTGTAAGTCGACATGAACCTAGAAGTCATTCCCAGTCAAAGCCTTATAGCCAAGTAACCAGACTTGTTAAAAAGCAAGACAAACGGTCTCCTTTTGACTTTTCTGAAATACCGGGAGCACCTCATCCTATGCCAAATGATTACACTAGGAGGATGCCTCGATTCAATGGAAATAAAGATATATCTATTGAAAGTCATCTGGACATTCTCTGGGATTACATGGAATCTAGAGGTGCAGACAATGAAGATGTTTATATGCGAGCCTTAGGAGAATCCTTGCAAGGGGATGTTCAACTATGGTTTGATCATTTAGCACCAGGATCCATCATTGGGTATGACATGTTCACAGATTTGTTAATTAATAGTTGGAGTAAGAACACTGATGATTCTTTAGAGTGTGAATCTAGCAATGATTATAATTAGTATATTGGCGAAGTGCTTTCTCAATTGGACCATTCCTCTCCTGATATGTTCCAAATTATGAGCGTGCCTGCAATCCATAAGAATGTTACAAAGTACTTCGAGAATAATGTTTCAAAACCTCATGCTGAAATTAAAAAGGATATCAATCAAATCATACAAGATACTTTGTTATTATTACCTGAAGCAGTCACAGAGCAAATCCTGGATTTGATCCGTGGAAGGAAACCTGATCACCATCAAGAAGCATCCATAGTGGAGCCTTCCATTTGTGAGTCCATTAAAGAGCCTTTAGAAGAGGAGCTCCATAGTCATTGCCTGATAGATGATAATTTGAGTCAGTATCCAACCTATCCGAATCTGGATTCAGACCTTGATCATATCACTGCAGAAGAAGAAAAGGTTGAAATTAATAAAACTTTTGTTGAAGAGCAATCATGTGGTCATATTGTTGTTGAAGACCAAGTTTGTGAGGATAGAAATGAACATAGTGATGTTTTTCCTTGTCAAATGAATGATGATAATCATTTATCCTTAGTTGAATGTAATGAACAATCTCAAGAAGAACAACCACATGATGATGATATACTAGTGAGCGAGCTTGACCTAGAATCTTCTTTGTCACATCTGTCGAAGGAATCTGTGTCCGAATAATCATCAAGAGCCTCCAAGGAATGATTCTTGTAATGCTGCTGCTATTCCCCGTCATACTTTTGATCAAGGTGATTTGGTAGAGGAGATTAATCATAGTGAGTCTAGTTCTTGGGAGATTAGTTTCAATCTTGCCAATTTCTCTAGAAAATGTCCCATATCACATGCAAGATTGGTGTTAACATCTTTAGGTAATACAAATCAAGTCTTAATTTGTCAATCCACCCTCCCATCCCAGCGCTTGATGTCCTTCTCTTTGGTATCATGCAGTACAGATTCTAGAAACAACCAACTGGTCAATGGTAAAGCATTTTATATCCTTTCATCCTTGGTGCATAATGTTTTCAACTTTTCTAATTTCTTTGATTGGGTGAATGAAAAGCTCTATAAAGACCAATTCCATATTTTCTCATTTTATAAACAACAAATGGGGTTAATCTCAAATTCTGGTTTAAAGATTTCTAATTTGTCCATATTTTGTTTCACCATTGATCATGATATGAGTATGATTGAGTGTGCTAACCAGAAAGAGGAGGGAAGAAATGATGGCCTAGGGGGGATGAATCATGTATCGTATTCTTTTTCATCAAATTTAAACTTGCATAAATTTTATGATCCTATCGATCTATGGGTAGAAGAAGTTTGCAACAATCAATCTCATCCCTGGCATGATTTCATTTCTTTTCATCCATGTCTTTCTTTAATTTTCAAACAACAAGTTATAATGGCTTCAATTTTCATTCACATTGCTCACAAGCCATCTTGGATTTGTTGTATCATTAACTGTAAAGAAAGCTCAATAGGTTCGTTTAGCAAGTGGTTGCATTGGATTTATGATTTTACCTAACACTTGTCTAAACTGGTTAAAGTAGGGTAGGTAGGATTAAATAAGCCTTTCTCGGCAATAGTGTAGAACTTTGATTTGTTGTCTGAAGCTCACCTTTGAAGCTCTTAGCATAATTTTGTTATCCTGCAAAATAAAAAATCAAAATTTTATTGAAAGTTGTGGTTATAGATTAAATTTATTTTCTGCTTTTCAGTTTCATGCATCTTTATTTTCAGTGTTTTATGTATTATCCACATATTGTTCTGACGACCGGTCTATGAGTTTGGTATAGCTCTGGACATGTTGCAAGTAGTCAGGTACATTTTTGGTAGCGGTTGCAGAGCTGGATGGGTTGATCGAGGATGCGAGAAGCAGAGCGTGTGGACCAGAGATTTTGAGGTTCTCAAGCGCTCTTTTCAGCAGAGCCCTTGTCCCATCTGGAGCCAGATGTTATCACATTTATAGTAGCAAGGCTACCATATTCTATTTTTCAGACACAGTAAATTTTTCAACCAAATCTCTTACATATGAGATGCCGAGATGAGCAATTTATATGGATCATTTTTGTATTAGTGGACTATTGTACTCTCCCATGTCAGGACCGAGTCTCATGACACTCAGATTTGAGGACCGATGCAGCCATTTATGTTATTTCAGAGCAATCATGGATGCCTAGTGTTATATCAGTTCTTTCTCATTGGACAAATGGTGTCTCAGATGGATTATATTGCATAGTTATGACTTAGCATTTTATATTGTGTTATGGTTATTATTGCTCTTATACTTATTGTTGTGACATGTATTGATTTGTGGTATCATGATCTGGCGGTCATAATTATATTGACTTGGTTGTATCTTGTACTATGTATTGATGTCCTTACTCTGACTTTGAAGTTCTTGATCTATACTCATTGGTTTTACCCTCCTCAGGGAGAATAGAGATAGTCATTCCCACCATTGTTTTGGCTTGCTAGTGTTGGCTCCATCATTCATTGTCTTCACCCATCCATTACCTTCCAGTTTAGTTTTCAACCCGGCTGACTTCTTGACTTATGGCATGGAGGACCTTTTTCCCCGCTAGAACCTTTGTTGGACAAGCCTCCCTATTTATATTGTGTCTCGGCTCTGAGTTGGTGATAGAACTTGCCTTGGTAAGTTGGATTGTATGCCTAAATCATTCTGGTCGGTTGTCCCGATGTTTGGCATTGTGCAAAACTCCCCCTAGTCACTTGAGGTGTGTTGGCTAAAATTGAAAGCTCATGTACTACTTGTATTGAAAATATTGAATATGCCCCCATGGAAAATGAAAATTGTAAAACTGTGTTTCTTAACACATGTAAAAAAGGCAAGAGCAATGAAATGCTAAAATACTCTTTGAAGAGTATAAGAAAATGTCCAAAAAAAGCAATGGTTTAAAATGTGCTATATCCAAAAATTGTTGACCTTATTAAAATAAATATGTCCCGGATGAAAGCTGCGATTAGCTGTGCTTTTAAGCACTGGTGAAGTCCCAAAAGGGTCATATAGTCCAAAAAGGCCATGGAATAAAATGTGATCCTAATGAACTTGGATCAAGCTTGATGTAGACATGATGCCTAAGTTGAATAAGCACTCTCTAAACAACTCACCCATCTGTGAGGCACTGCCATTCCTTGTGTTGTTGTTTGTCCAACATTGGTTATAGTGAGTTTTCCCTTTCCTTATCCAAAGTGTCATGAGGTTGAGTAGGAAGTCATCCTTTGCCTTAGCCTTGTCATTTTCACCTTTCACCCTTCACTAGCAAATTGGCTACAGCTATGAAGTGAGTATAGTCTTGAAAGTCTAAGTCTAAGTAATAATAAATAAAGCCTTATATATGTATTTGTTGATGTACCGCAAGTGAAATGAATGCTACTTGTTGTGATTGTTACTTGAATGAATTGTAGAGCATGGCTTAACCCTTTAACACTTGCAACAGATGGATGTATTCTGAATTATTATGGGTATCTGATCAGTTATAGATGGTTATATTGTTTATTTGATGTGATTGATGGTCAGATAGAGACCTATGAGGGGTATGAGTATATACCTTAGATGGATTTGGACTCTTTGAGTCCAATGAGACAGTTTATTTCCAGTTTTGGGCACTTGTAGATGTGATCATGCTCATTCTACCTTTCTGATGCAGTTTTTCTTCACAGATTGATATGTTTGAGCAGGGAGATGTTTCAGTTGGATCTCCTACGGCATTGTAGGGGCATAGGGGGGTGTAGCCACTTGTTTCTACCTTAGTACCCCCATCCCAAAGAGCTTGGTGGGCTCAGTTTGACAACATAGGCACCCTAGGAGGCTGTTTTGGCAGGTTCACGTTTCCCGAGGCAGATTAAAAAATGATTAAATGGCTATTGAAGAAATCGATTTGGGCTACTGAGGCAAGGAAATGACATGGGATGAGTCATGATGATGAGAGTGATGTCCTCCACACCTTCTCCGGCAGTTGCAGCTCCTGATTGGGCCCACACCTATTTTTTGGGCAATTTTTATTATTTTCTTGAGCTCTTTCTGGAGGCTCACGATTTCCTCAAGGAGGCACAAAAGTCAAAGAATTAAATTGTTATATTATTTATTGTGCCATGGGGACACCCAAAGGGAGTTAGTCAAACACTCCTTGGACCCACCATGTGCTTTCATTTATTTCTTGTTGAGTGGGTTACCTTTATTTGGGTGGTTTAGTCCACTTTGGTAAATTATGGTTATATTGATCCATGTGTGGTATGTTAGGCTCATCTCAACCATTGACTAGAACATTTCGTCTTTTAATCTTAGCCACTCGTTTTGAAAGTGGTTAGAATTTGGTTATGATTGAGGTTCTCTCATTTCTATTTAAAGGAGAGAGCTTCTCATTTGTAAGGGGTCTTTGGCTCTTGGATCTAAATAATAGAAAGACTTTTTTGTGGAAATTTTTCTGGATCTGCTTTGCATCTAATGTGTTCAAATGGTGATTATCTAGTCTCCAGCTTCCTAGCATTGTGGAAATTCTCGTGAGATCTATATTTTTTGTGGCTATCATTGTTTTGTCTACAGGAGGGCGTTTTGGCTGGAGTGTTTTGTAGGGGGGCCTCAACTCGCTCGGTTCTCTTCGTCTTGGATCAGGGGGTTTTCATTAGTTTCATTGTGATCTATAATTACTTCATTTTACTGTCTTGTAGCATTTAGTTTCTTTATCTTGTATTAGCAAATTTGATATGGTTGACGTTTGCTCATGCAAGGTAGGGGGCGCATTGGTGGCTTGGAGCTTGCATATGCCATAGAAATCATGGGGATCTTCCAGAATTGATCGGGATAGCAAAAGTCGTCACTGTTACAGACTTCTACAAGCATTTCCAAGTAAGATCCAATAGGTAAGTCTCTTCTTTTTTCAGATCGTATTCCATTGTACCTTGCTTTTCTTCAATTTTTTCTGAAAACTCCTAAAGCACTAAAAACCCTAAAAATCAATAAACTTGGGAATAATCCGATCTTTTGTCAAACCATTTCTGGGTTTCATAGATCGGGCCTCCCCTTCATCAAATCAACTGAAACGCTGGCCAAATTCCTCACAGTTTGACCTAGATCTGATTTTTAAGCAGAAAACTGCATAACCCCCCACTGAAAAATTGACCTGCTAGGGTTTTGAGTTTTTCTGAATTCTGACTTCACAGACAGATAGATCGGATCCCACACAGCCTAAATCAACCCCAACGCTGTCCAATTGCTTGACCATTTGACCTAGATTTGAAAAATTGACTGAAACTGCCCAGGCGCCCTCACTAAAAATTAGACTTTTCCGGAAGTGAGTTTTTCTGAAATCTGACAAGATAGACAGATAGATCGGGTCCCAAGCATTCCAGAACACCCCCAATGCTGAGCTAGTTCTATCCGGTTTGCCCTAGATCTGAAAAATTGGTTTTCAGCCTCCTAGCCCCCCTCATCAGATTTTGACTTTTATAGATCTGATTTTTCTGCTGACTCCATTGCCCAATGCACACAAGGCACTGATCTCCTAGATAGTGCTTGCCCTATCTTGACCTCATTCTTACTCCTTTCGCCAGCACCTACTGATAACTCAAGTCACCTATCCTTCACTGTTTTTGTCCCATTGGTACTAGACAGTCCCAACTCTATTCTTGCTCACCCTGTCACAAGTTACATTTCCCAAAACAGCGGTCATCTCCATCAATTGCTAGTACCTAAACCCTAGAGATAGGGTTTCCATTTACCTTGCACCTGAAAGTACCCTGAAGCCCCATCTGATCTGCTTCTGGTGTCTAGGTCCGATCTCTCCTGTCGGGAGCAAATCTGGGTCTCCCCCATTGTTGTCTTGGACTAGGATAACATAAAGTGAAGGTTGCCTTGATTGGCGTGACAACCATCCATTTGAGAGTCTAGGCAGTCGTGGTTCCACCCCTTAGTTGCTTGCCCCTCTACCATCTATCCTGGATCCACCTCACACAGGCAACTACAAGGCGGGTGATAACATGGTTATCTTGATCATCTTCATCAGATTGATCTTCAACAACACAATCATTATTTGGATGTATGGATTTATCAATGCTTTTACCCCATTCGTTTCTTAATAAATCGATAAACATGTCATATCCAGTGATGGATCCTGGTGCTAACGTGTATAACCAATAATCGATATTACCTCCTAAGGATTCACAAAGGGCTTGCATATAGACATCTTCATGTTTTGCGCCCATGGATTCCATATAACACCAACAAGCATCCAAGTGGCTTTCAATTGATTCGTTTAAATTTGTAAAGAAACGAGGCAACCCTTCAATGTATCTTTTTCGCAGAGAATGAGGTGCCTCATAGATTTTAGAGAAATCCAGACGAGATAGAAGTTTCCTTTTAAGCTTGGTTGGATTTTCCTTGATTTCATTGAAAAATTGGACGAATAAATTTGAGTTCATTGTAATTTATGGGATGGGTTCGCTTCTCAGTGGAGTCGCGTTGTGGAGATCTCTTCAGGATTCACGGGACGTTCTAAGAACTTAAGATTAATACGTTGAGTACGGTCCTCAGTAGAATCGTGGGGTGGAGTCGCGAGGTGAACTACACAAGTAATTCACCAAAAAGAGATATATCGTAGGGCAAGGTGAGGTATGTCAACCCAAGGTAGGCCTTTATCGTCCCCGACAACAGCGCCAAAATGTTATCACCAACCTTGTAGTTGCCTAGGTGAGATGGATCCAGTATGGACGGTAGAGGGATAGGCAACTAAGGAGGTGGAACCAAGATTGCCTCGACTCCTGAATGGATTGTTGTCACACCAATCGAGGCAGTCTTCACTTTATGTTATCTTAGCCCAAGACAACAATTGGAGAGACCCAGATTTATTCCCGACAGCAGAGATTAGACCTAGACACCAGATCAGATCAAGTGGACTTGAGGTACGTAAGGTGTAAGGTGATGAAACCCTAGATCTATGGATGATGTCACTAGGTGAACCAAGGCTTTGGATCAAGGTTTAGGAGATATGAGATTTGATCCAAGTTGGGACACAGATGACCTATGAGGTAAATACTAGATTTGGGGTTAAGTTACTAGTAGGAGGTGAAGATATCCACTGCCTTGGAAAACGTAACCAATGCAGGGAGGGCAAGAGCAGGACTAGGGCTATCTAGTACTGATGGATAGACTCGTAGGAAGATATGACAATGTCAAAGAACCTGAGCCACCAGGAAAAGGTCAAAACACAAGAGAAAGAGGCAAAAGAGGGGGTAGCGCTAGGGTTGGAGATCAGTTCCTTTTAGATCTAGGGAAATGGAGTCAGTTTTTGCATAGCGTTGAAGGAGACCCACCTGGGTATAGACCCGATCTACAAACCCAAAAAGAGGTTTTGTCGAAAAAGTCAAATCACAGGAAAATATGGCAACCTGGAGGATAACGCTAGGGTTTGGAGGACAGTTTCTCAGATCTAGGCCAAATGGGTCACTTTTTACTCAGCATTGAGGAAGATCCTCTTAGGGTATGAACTAATCTAAAAAACCCAGAAATGGTTTGTCCGGAACTCAAGCGGATTGAGCCATCATATTTTTGGTTTTTTATTATTTCGGGTTTTTAAAGTAAAAATGGAAATACAGATCCCAATGGATTGAGATCTTGGAAGAGAAGAACTAACCTGTAGATCTTACCTGGAAATCCTTGTAGATGCCTTGATGATGATGATCCCTACTATCCCGATTAATTTGAGAAGATCTGAGTGAACTGTATGCTCAACGTTTTGCCCCAAGAAGCCACTGCACCCTCTCTCCTGCACAACAAACGTCAACCATATCAGATTTGTTGCATCATGAGAAAAAAGCAAACGCTACAGAAAAATAGCAAGATGAAATCATAGATCGCATTGATGCTAATGAAAACCCCCTGATACAAAACGCATCCACGCCAAATGAGTTGAGGAAGCCCTGCAAAAATGCCCAAGTTTGAAGCCGCCCTCCTGTAGACAAGACAATGTTTCTCGAAAAATATATAGATCTCAAAACAAATACCCAAATGCTAGGAAGCAAAATATTTTCCAATCACCATCGAAAAACACCAGATGCAAAGGAGATCCAAAAATATCCATAAGAAAAGTTTTTCTATTATCCAAATCTAAGAGCCAAAAACCCCTTACCAATGAGAAGCTCTCTCCTTTAAATAGGAATGAGAAAACAAAAATCCTAACCACTTTTCAAATGGGTGTCTAAGATTAAAAGATACAAATGTTCTAATCAACAGTTGAGATGAGCTCAACATACAATACATGGATCAATGCCATAATATAAGATAAAAGTGGACTAAATCAATCTAGGAGAGGGGATCCCACTCAACAAAAAATAAATGAAGCACATGGTGGGTCCAAGGAGTGTTAACTAAGTCCCTTTGGGTGTCCCCATGGCACAATAAAAATAATATAACTTTTTAAATGTGAAATTGTGCCTCCTTAAGGAAATCGTGAGCCTCCAAAAGCTCCAAAAAATAATACAATATGCCCGAAAAATAGATGTGGGCCCATCCAAGTGGTGCAACTGCTGGAGAAGAAGTGGAAGACATCACCCTCGCCATCATAACTCATCCCATGCCATTTCCTTGCCTTAGTATCCCAAATCGAATTCTTCAGTAGCCATTTTAATTAATTTGTATGTGCCTCGGGAAACGTGATATGCCAAAAACGGCCTCCTAGGGTGTCTGCGTTATCCAACTGAGCCCACCAGGCTCACTGGGAGGGGCGTAATATGGTACAAACAAGTGGCTGGACCCCCTATGCCTCATACAACGCCCTAGGATATCTAAGAAAAATTTCTCCTTGCTCAGACAGGCCATCCAGTATAGTAAAACTGCACCAAAAGGGTAAACTGAGCCTAATCATCTCTATAAGTGCCCGGAACTGAAAACAAGTTGTCTCACTGGACTCAGAGAGTCCAAATCCATCTAAGGTGTATACTCATGCCCCCTCTAGGTCTCTGCATGATCATCTACAATATCCATATAGACAAAATAATAATCTGTAAATGACCACATAACCAGCAATATAACTCAAGCTAGCATCCATCTGCTGCAAGTGTTCATAGGTCAAGACATGCTCTACAAGTCATTCAAAATAACACTTAAAACAAGTAGTAATCATTTCACTGGCGATCTATCAACCAAATATAAAGGATTGCATTTATTAACTATAACCTAGACTAGACTTTCAAGACCATACTCACTTCATAGTTGTAATTAATTTGCTAGTGAAGGGTAAGAGCTAAAATTCATAAGGCTAGGCCAAAGGGTGACTACCAACTTGACATTGTGACACTTCAGATAGGGAAGGGGATACTCACTCTAGCATATGACAGACAAGCAACAACAAAGGGGATGGCAGTGTCTCACAAATGGGTGAGTTACTTCAGAGGTGCTTATTCACCTTGACAAATGCTCACAATCCAACTCAATACAAGTAAGACCAGCAATCCTTAGATATAACTTTAGGAACCATTTCTTTTTTGGGCCTATGATTTTCCATAGCCTTGGTCCATGTTTTTATTGCACGGATTTTTACTATTTATGCTTTATGCATTCATGTATGTTGAAAAACAATACTTTTCATGAATGTATTAAGATATTCTTTTCATTGAACTTCAAAGCCAATTTCATTAGGCTAGCCTTGCATTCACGTATGTTGAAAAACACTACTTTTCATGAATTGGCTTTTGCATAAGATATTCATTTCATTTCCAAATACATTGTATTGATGGCAGCGCTACTTGTTTCAGGTTAACCAACACAACCTAGGCAACTCAGAGCCGAGACACAAATAACAGGGAGGCTTGTCCAACAAAGGATCTAGTGGGGAAAGGTACTCCATGCCATAAGTCAAGTAGTAAGTCAGGTTGAGAACATAACTGGAAGGTAATGGATGGGTGGAGACAATGAATAATGAAACCAACACTAGCAAGCCAAAGTATGGTAAGAATGACTACCTCTATTCTCCCTAAGGAGGGTAAAACCAATGAGTATAGATCAAGAACTTCCACGTCTGAGTAGAGACATCAATACATAATAACAATACATCCAAGTCCATGTATTTATATGATCATCAGATCATGACACTAAATGCTAGTACATGTCACAAGAATGAGAATAAGAGCAATGATAACCATAACACAAGATAATATAAGCCGAGTCATAAACATGTAAATAATCCATCTGAACCAACATTTGTCCAATGATAAAGCACTGATACAACTCTGGGCACTAATAAATTCTCTGCAAATGGTTAAAATGACTACATCAGTCTTCAAATCTGAGTGTCCTAAGACTCAGTCATGGCATGGGATAGTACTAAAGTCCATCAACCAAATTATGATCCATCATAGATGCTCATCTCAGCCTCTCATATGTAGGGGAACTGGCTGAACAGTGTACTAAAATCTAAGAAATAGAATATGGTAGCCTGGCTACTATATATGTGATAATAAAACCATAATACCATATAACATCATTCATCATTCATCAATAATCTAGTAGTTAATTCATCAACCATAAGTCCTGTTGCCGTCTAAAACACACTTAACCACAGAAAAGTCTCCCAACCTCTAGGTGTGTTCTTGAGGGCAACTATAAGTTTAGAACCCAATGTCACCTCAATTTCTAACTCCTCCGTTTAAACCCAACTCCCTAAAAGTCAAGGGGGGTGTAGTCCCTACTTAGTTTCTGTAATGTTCCCAAAAATGACATGCATGCAAAGCTCAGAAGTGACATGCATGCAAACCCTAAAAGTGATATGCATGCAAACCCTAAAAGTGACATACATGACATCTAAGCATTATTTAATGATGCATGCACCCAATTAAGTCTCCATGCGCATGCATGCAAGTCAACTGCAAATTAGAAGTTAAAGTGACCTAATTAGGTCAAAGATTAGGTTTTGCGCAATTGAACTTTATAAATAGAGGATAAAGCGAGAGGAGACTTCACTTTTGATTATGATTATTTTGGGAGCTCTTGGATAGCAGCACAGCGTGCAGCACGGCAATTGGGGTTGGAGACGGAGTCTTCAGCTAACAGGATTTCGGCAGTGAAACATCTGTCCTAGTCTTATTCCGGTCAATGCAAGAGGATAGATCATTCAGATCTATCAACGTACTTGAAAACAATAAAGATTGTTCAAGGGAAACAAAAAGAAGACATCAATATTCGAGAGGATCTAGGGCAAAGATTCAAAGCATATACAGCTGCATATTCAGTTATGAAGGGCATCTATATCAAATGTTGAGCAGCATATATTACCACCAGTTAAGGGCACATCTATCGGATATTCAGGACAACGAATCCACTCTCAACAATTTCTTGATCTACTAAGGGCGTGAGCATCAAACTTCACGGAAGAAGGAAAGCAGGGTATTCATATTCTCAGGGCTGTAATTTCCCCAAGCTGGGCGTGATCTATTTTCTGGGCATGTAACTATCTAGCGGGGCTCTCTTCTCCTGCAACACTCTACCATTGCCCTATACACACAGATCTGATTTTATAGTACTGCTGGTAAAACTTACAGCCACTGTCATCATAATTTAAGTTCTGATTATAAATTGCCGTTGTTACAGCCATCAACAACCACTGACATTCCTAGCAGGGATCCCATTCTCAGCTGGTGCATATAACATTGCATGACTGATATTTAAATGAGAAACAGAGTTCATGGTATTTGGGAATCAGATCTAGTATTGAAAGCATCATACTTCCTCCTGGGCACTATTAAATATTGACTAGCGGCAGTCTTAATGATTGCAGTAAACCATCAGCATTGTTCAAAGGTCAGAGTTATTCCACTTATTATATATGGTTACACAGGACTGATTTGAGGTACTTGTTATGTCCACACTTGCATAAACAGTTTATGCTTACCATTTGTGTTCTCTTGTTTAATATCATGGGATTTGTGATGTTTATTCATCTTACTATGTCATGCATTTAATATTTGAATGAGCAAACGGTTACATGAAGATTGCAAAACAACAAAATAAACTAGTAAGCCAGAGGAACTAAGTGAAAGGAATAATATTCTCCAAACAACCACAAGCAAATAAATTCAGGATTACAAGAAACAAGCAAGTGCAAACATAAGAAGGCAGATCTCCTTAATTTGGGATATTTCAGTTTCTTAAAGATTTTAATCGAGAGTAGGAATTTATTAAGGTTTAAATTAAGTTTGATGACAAGCAACCATGCAGAGATGCAATAGTTTTCAATGACAAGTATTTCTGCCTTTCACACACCTGGGGGGACGTGGCAGAGATCTTCAAGCCACTCGGTATGTCCTTGGGGGAAAGTCTCGAGTCAAGGCTGTCACCTTGTTCTTGACTCCTCTGTTTAGGCAAACTCCTAACGAAGCCAAGGGGGTAGACCCTAAAAGAGTTGCTAAGGCTGATTAGGAATTAGTGGTGATGGATTTGGATGAGTAAGTTTTTTAGGAGTTTTTAATCAATAATGGAAAACAAGAGATTTGAAAGATAAACTGATTACAATAGCATAAATAGCACAAGGAATTATAAAATTACTCAACTCATAAATCATGCAAATAGAAATAAAAGACCAATGCCCAGTTAAAAATGGAGTCGTAAAATTGCGCGTGCTGAAAAATGATGAAGTAGATGTTTTGCAATTGTGTCTTGGTAAGTTTTAAGTTAATGTGGAAAATGAGTGAATTAACTTAGGGGGAAGGGAACTCTAAATATACCCGAAGGTACGAGGAGTATGTCCAAAACCTTTATCCGATGTGGCTCCCCACAAGGAATATGTGGGTTGGTTGGAATCTCTGAGACGTGTTCAACACTACACCAACAAGGGTGTAGCCTAACGGTGTCTCGAGGTCACTACCCAGTTGTTCCCGCTTCCTTTATGGATTTTTCCACCGCGAAGGATCAAATCGAGGCGTTGGATTTTTGCCTGGGGAGGTTAATTGGGGTGTAAAAACTAATTAATCTAGTCACCCACATTACTTTTGATGCATCCAACTGTTCAGACGAACCGCAGTGATGCAGAGCATACACAACGGAGCCTAAGTAAATTTTAAGGATTTTATGACTTGTTTGTTTGTTTTAAAAGAAAACAATGACCTCCAAGAGTCTCTTTCGGTTCAAGTGAACCTCAATTAGGGAAGCAAGGAGGGGTAATTTTTATTATGTTAAGTGAGATAAACTGAAAAAGCAAGAAAGAAAGACAGGTTATCTAATTAGATCTACCACGCATCTCTTTCCCCTTTCAGGTCAATTGGGAAGTCGTGGGGTAAGTATTAGTATTACTTTGAATATGGAATGATATAATTTAAAATTGCAACATGCAACAAAGTATACTATCCTGCAAAAGAACTAAACTAAATCAAAAGAAAGTAAAAAAACAAAAAGGACAAAGATGCGGATCCCCACTAGGGATGGGGAGTGGGCTCGAAAGAGCCTACTCGAGATCTTTTTTATTATGCTTGGTTACAATGCTTAGTTGGAAAACGCCACTTGGTTCTTATAAAAGATGAACCCAAGGGCTGACAAGACTATCAAAAAGTGAAACCAGAAGAAGGGAACACTCCTGGGGAGCTTCCGATGGCCCAAATGTCAATTTTCGGGTAGAACCTCCTCCTCTTTTTGGATGGGCTTGTTAAAAACCAGCAAGCAAAAGTTAATGAAAAGTTCCCAAAAACACTTTGGAAGTGTCTTTGGACAACCCACAAAAAATACTCAAAAATACTAATTTAAAATAATGAAAATTTGCAATAAAATAACCAAGGAAACCAAGCTTTCCTTGGGATCTTGGCTTTCCTTTTGGGAAGTCAATACGATATGCACTTGATTGCAAAATTTAACTTTAAAATTTGAAGGAAAGACTGCATTTCAACAAGCTTTTAGATCTACTTTTAATAACTTGTAAAAATGAAAACTTTCCTAAACTAGATCTAAGATGCTTATGGAAAACTTTGAAAAATGAGATCTAGCTTTTTAAATGCTTATGTATGAGATCTAATTTTTTTTTTGCATATGTTAGATAAGAAGCTCATGCATTAACAAAGTAACCACGAAAAAGTTGATTTTTTGAAGAAAAGAGGAAGAGGAGTGAAGGTTGGTTTGTTGCTGGAATGAAACTAGCTAAAAGGAGGCCTTTTTGTGGAGCACCGAGGGACAGTGTCTTGAGATTATTGGATAGGGAATGGAGTCAATCTTGATCCACACCTCATCCGATTGGGAACCTGCAACTAGATCACAAAAAAAACATACAACAACCTCGTAAGATCTAGATATATATGTATGAAACAAAAACGAGAGATCATGTAAAAATAATCTTATTTACGCATATAACTTAGATCTTTGAGCATATATAATATGAATAAACAAGAGCAAGTAATCTTACTTGCAAAATTTATACTCTTACGGATTCAACTGAATCCTTTGAAGCCAGAACACAAAGAAGCACAAAATTGAAAAATTTTGCAGTTACCACATTTGCAGCATGACGCTGGGAATCCACACAATATAAGCACTACATGGTATATCCTCCAAAGCTTCTTTATTCATCAAATGAATGAAAAATAACAGTTTTACAATAGCCAGTAGCTCTTCATCAAACTCTAACTAGTTTGGAAAGAGAGAGTTGTGTTTTATTTATGGCTAGAGAGGACCAGAGGGGGTGCATCCATGACTAAGAGAGAGAGTGGGGTCGAGGTAGAGTTGAACTAAGATGATCTGAGCTTGAACTGAGTTGAAGAGGAGTAGAACTGAAGAGTTGATTGCCACCTTTCTCACCAAACCACACCAACCCACTCATCCTCTGCCACATCACCCACACGTGTGGGAGGAGAGAGAGAGGAGCATGCTTGACTTGGTGTTTGCCTGACATCTCTCTCACCAACTGAAAGCACTCGTCCTTAGGCCCATTCTAACTTGCCTTCACTACAGAGAACCGATGAAACTCATTTCAGTCAAATCAAAGCATTTTCCACTGATTTTAGGAAAATGAGAATATTCTCCATTTATTAATTATTTCTATTTTTTAATTAATAATTTTGATTTTTTGGAGATCTTTTACTTAAGTGATAAATTTATCACTTAAAACTCGGGAAAAGTGGATTTCGGGGTTAAACAGGTGCTCTGAGTTAGAAAACGAGCACCCCCATGGAAAAATCCGATCCCTAACCACACTTTTATTACATTTCCAATTTTTCCAATTAGACTATTAAAAGATAGCCTAAGTTTATGGAAAAAATTACTTTTACCAAAACTTACAAATAAACCTAGGGGGACCTAGCACATATTCATATGAGTCGATATTAATGCCTAGCATGTTTATATACATTGACACATAGACTCTAATAACCTCCTTAGGCTTAAATACCAAGACAACCACCCCAACTTTGGAGGTAGGAGTGAAAAACTCAAAAATTATTAGTCGTTTATTCATCAACAAATAATCTCCAAGGAAAAAAACACTCTGGGCTAGTCGGATTGATATATAAGTCTAGGAGACCAAGTCTTTTACATACTCCACCACGATAGAACATTTTATTACAACTCCCCCAAGGGGGTATGAACATGTGGTACAAGAAAATTTAAAAAATTTTCCCAGAAGAGGCATGGCTGACTTCTGAACTTTGAAGAATGAACAATGAATTTTGTTCAAACCTTGCCGGCTCACTTGAAAATCCACCAAGTATAATTTAGGTGGTAACAACAAGCACAATTTGCTTTCAAACTAAATCATATGCAATTACAAGAAAGACGAAAACAACTATTCAAGTCCAGTGCCTATTCTAGTGGGATTTGGAAAATACAATACACAATAATGTAAAAATACAAAATAGACAATAATTCGCAATGAAATGCATCCCAAATCCTTAGATCATTGAATACATTAAATTGATTATTAACAAAACTCAATTTGCATTAAATGAAATGTAACTTGATCTGAAAATGTAAATAACTTGAACTGAAAATGCTTTGAAAGAAAAATTGTGAATGAAACAAGAGATTTTAGTGTTTTGCAAGTGGTCCTATAAGTTTTAGTTCATTTTAGGTCTCACTTGAACTTAGGGGAATTAATGTGTGAAACAACAAAAGTACAACCTATCTAATGTGCCTACCCGTAACACTTATCTCTTACGATTTGAGAGAGATTGTTGGGTGCTCAACAAGAGAACACAAGGTTCCCTTCTAGCTCCACAAGTCAATCCCATTGTTGGGCGCTCAACAGTAGGACACTAAGTGCCACGAGGCTCCCAACAGTCTCTAACCCTCTAGCTCCACAGGTCAACCTTTCTTTTCTCAATTTCTTGCCAAGATAAAAATTTGGTGCCTATTAATTTAGCCAACTCAAACCTTCTCCCTTTCTTGTCACCCAGGGTCGGACCAACCGGCAAGGGGAGTGAATATGGGGCGAAGATTGGGGCAGTGTTTATTTACTTAAAAAAAAGAATAAAAAACAAAAAATTTAAAGAGATTTAACAACACTACCAGCACGATATTGCAACGATGGGAAAGTCAAATCACTTACAAGGTGTGGGCAAAAATAAAATAAAGCTAAATAACAAACTAATCCTAGCCACTCAATCCACTTTTCGCATGGAAAGGATGGGGCAAAAAATAAACTTGCAGATATGAAAACTAATTACTCTAGCCCTTCTTCAATTGCTATACAAGGGTGGGCAAGCTCAACTTCCTTTGCATGAAATGGATGGCAAATTTCAAAGAATAACAAATGTTAACCTAGCCACACAACCCTCTTCCTAAAGAAGAGATGGAGCAAACAATTAAAAGTAAATAATGGGAAATAACAAGCCCTAGCCCCTCTTCACTTTGCAATGCAAGGGTGGGAAATCCCTACTTCCTTTGCATGCAAGGGATGGCCAAAATATATACCTCAAATATAACTTTGAAAATCAAACAAAGAATCAAGTCCAAGAGACTCTCTTGGACTTGTTACAATGACAAAAATTTCAGCACCTTTAGATAAGGAAAAATGAGAAAAAGAATGAGGATTTAACCACTTTGAGGCAATGGGTTTTGAAGTGGTGACCCTTGGGGGTTCTTTGCACTATTTTCTGCCCAAATTTTGACAGAGTTTCCCCTTGTAAAACCCTAAACCTGCAAAAAAAACAGCAAGCAAAAAGTGGTAAAAGATGCCCAAAATCACTTTGGGACACCTTGCATACAAGTGTAAAAATTTGCTCAAGGATATGTAATACAATTTATAGAATCAATGGCTTCAAATAACTTGTAAAATGAAGATTTAAACTAGACTTGAAGATGCAAATAAAGATAAAGAAAAATGCAGAACTTTTTTGAAGTAAGGAGTTAGTGTGCTCTTTGCTCTTCAAATGGTTGAAGAAGTGGGGCATCTAACCAAAGAATCCCACTCTCCAATCCAGATAACCTGCAACTTGAAAGATAAGCTAAACAAACACAAAGAGAGGTGAGATTCTCACAATGATTAAAGAAATCAAACTATTCAACCAATAAATGTTTGAAGTTCTTGAATACAAGAGAAAAAAACTCATAAGATCTACACAAACTAAGAAGAACTTACTAGGGCAAAACAGTTTGTCTCTTTCACCTCACTTGTACTTGAAAAGAATTGAGAATATGGGAGCAAGTCACCACCAAATAACACAAGATATCCTTCAAAACTTTTTATTAAAAATGCCCAATGGCTAGAAATTGCAGTAATCTCAAAAAATGAGAGCAAAATGGAAGCAAGAGAGAGCAAGAGAGTGAGAGCATGAGAAATTCTTACCCAAATGAGGAGGGGAAGCCTCCTTAAACAGGAAAAGAGAGAGGAGAGAGCCCAAGTGCATGCAAGCCACTTGTCAAAATGAGAGGGTGAGAGCTCAAAGAAGGGAACCACTTCTCTTGGGGGCACCTCCTAGGGTGAGAAATCAAATAGAAATGGGGGGGAAACCCCTCTCTAATACTTTTAATCTTCATTCTAGACCAAAAGGGAGGACCACCAAAGTGGGACCCCTTACTTTGACTTATTTTTAAATATCTCAATTTCCATGAAGCGGGAGGGCGCACCTCCCTTTTGGCGACATCTTCATTCTTGTGAAACACTTGCATGGGGGGGAGCTTTTTTTCTTCTAAAGTCACCTTAGGAACATAATATAACACTTAGAAACTTAATTTTCTCCTTCTAAGTGACTTTAGGCACTTTTCCAAAATTTGTTTGCTAATTAATTGCCAATTTTCTTGATTTCCTTGACTAACTTTGAAAAATGTGACCAAAACCCTAACATACTTGTCCGAATGACTTCAAACTTTGTCCAAGGGTGTAGGGGGACTCATGCCATTGATTTTGAGTGCCCATACCCCAATCCATGGGAATTAGATGCCATTTAACCCTCTTTTTAATACAACGTTTTTTATGCTAATTTGCTAAGGGACATTTTTAATCACCAAATTTTTTTTTAAAACTAGGTAAAACCTAATGAAATTCCGCAAGACTCTGGATAATGTGTAGCATGGTAATATACAACATTCCTAGACGTGAATCACCCCATGCACTCAATCATTAGAACGTCTTTCACCACTTTGGAGGAATTTTTGAGTGAAAAACTCAAATAATTAAAATCACTAAAAATGAATTTTAATTATCCAAGGGAAAAAACACTCGATGATAGGACTTCTCTAATGATAAAGTCCTTGGCAACTAAATTTTACAAAACTTGACCTTCATGCTAACATATCATTACAAAATCCCCCGCAAGGGTGCAAAAATTTCATGGAAAAAAGATAAGACGAGAAAGAAGGACTGCCTCGCTTGAAAAACTTTGTCAAGTACATCATTTTCGTCTTCAAGGCACATGGTACATGTGCAAGGTACATGGTCACCCATCTAGTTCGTTAAGTGGTCAACATTCTGGCTCCAACTCGGGGACGTGGGATTGATCATTGGAAAGCATGCAAGAACCTCAGAATTTGCAAAACCATCTCAACATACCCAACATAAGAAACATAATAAATGACAATCAAATAAACAATGAATGAATGCTTATATGACAAAATAAAAAAATCCCATGATACAAAAATACATTAATATCTTTCATAAAAATAAAAAATAAAAATGCAGGAGAAAAGTTAGAGATACGTTACAAAGGGTGCCCCTTTGGACACCAAATACCCTTCATTTGAAGAATAACTTGAGTTGTTTCCCATTCACTGGTAGATTCATGGGGTCACCATCCAAATGGCTAAGGTGGAAAGAGTTTGTCCCCGCTACATCCCTGATGATAAATGGACTTGTCCATAGGCTGTCAAATTTTCCGTGCTTTCCGAGCTTTTCATTTCTTTCAATCTTTCCTTGGTTCTTATAACTTTGATCATAAGCCTGCCTTCTACTTTCATGGGAGAGCATAATAATCTTGCATCATCCTTGCATTTAGGCATATAGAGTAACTAAGACTCTTGAACTTTTGTCATAAGACAAAGTCAAGAGCGCTCTCTGTCGGAGAGTTTAATTGTGTTCTAATAAAATTTGCAACTCACTTTTTCCCCTTAATTAATTTACTTCGTTGCTATCCCTCACCTAGTATGCTCTGCCGTCTTTCATAGTTGGGCTCGTACCCAGAACGGTGAGCGGATTTGATCATCTCTCAAGTAACAACGTAATAAAATTTTACCCCCATAACCAACGCATCAACATTGCCGAAAGTATTCAAAGTCATTTTTAGTAAAGGCGTTGGAACTCCCCGTTGTCTTGGAGTCTCGACTAGCTGGTCAATCCGCAGAATACCAGCCTAAGATACTGGACGGGCCAACATGTCTCGAATGGAATAACTTGGAACGCTTTCTCGGTTGGTCTTTTGATACCTTTTGATGAGCCATAATAAACAAGACCACTAAAACACTTTAAAATAAACCAAGAACAATCGTAAAACACTTTCACTAGCACTATTTTGAGACTTGTATTTTCAGTACTCTCAAGCATCTCAGACATTTGACTCCATAAGGCACTGGTCTGTTTTAAAATCTTATGCATTATTGTTGATCTGGGTCGTTTGTCCTTTGGTTTTTTCAAGTAAGATCTTTATCTATGAATGCTATCTTATTTCACGAGATCTCATTATATTGTTTATCTTTTAATCTGGTGATAGAAACGTGGATTGCTTTTTGTCTTGTGTTTATTTTTCAGTTATAAGAATTGCAATCTTCGTTCATCATAACAAACTCCTAATAAACACCCGTCCGCATCACTTTCGTAAAATTTACACATTGAGCCTTAGAAACTCTTTGTTAGGGACCACCCCCCTTGGCTTCGTTAGGAGTTAGCCTAAACGGAGGAGCTAGGAGTAGGTGACAGTACTCGGCTCTGTGCTTGCCCCTAAGGTCACGCCTCTCCCACTTTCTCAAGGGAGGAGACAACTTTCGAAAGATTTTTGCTGCTGGTGTGCAATCGGCAGACAACAATCCTATTTCGCAAAAGGGTCGACAACGATGATAGGATGTAAAAGAGCAGGGTGGGTGTGATTTTTGGATTGAAAAAGCTGACAGGGTGGACATTTTTTCACGACCTCCATGCAATCTTTCAAGATTGAGGGCCAAAAGTACCCAACGCGTAAAATTTTCTGAGCAGTAGCCATCCCAGAAAGATGACCATCACATGCTCCAGAGTGGCAGTCATTCAAGACTATTTCAGCCTCTTTATGAGTTAAACAACGCCACAAAATAGCATCAATGCCACGATGGTACAATGTATCATTGACGATCAGGTAGTACTTGGCATGATGACGAATACGACGATGTTTGTCATAGGTTGCATTAGGCTCAAAACGTTGAGTTTGGAGATATAAAACCAAATCTCCATACCAGGGGTCAGACGTACTAATGAGGAACAGGGATTCATCGGGTAACAAATCCAAGGGCTGCGTATCCTCAGTAATACGGGGAAGACCACACATAAGCTCTGCGAAGACAAGGGACTTCTTTGAACTTGATTTCGCAAACTCTAACTCGAATTCCTGGAGAATAACAATCCAGGGAGAGTATTTGCCCCCAAGCACTTGACGAGTAAAGATGTAATACATGGAGTTAGAATCTGCGTACATAGTAGTTGTGCAGAGCAAGATGTAGTGATGGAATCTCTGGACCGCGATGACTGTGGCCAGAGATAACTTCTCAACATGCGCATAACGAGTTTCAGAGTCAAGGAGACTCTTACTTAGGTAATAAATCACATGTTCCTGGTCGTTTGCATCTGTTTGAACTAGTACCATGTCGATGGTAGTTAATGATGCAACCACATACAAGGAGTAATCCCTGGTGTAATCAGGTGGCTGCAACACAGGTGCATGTGTAATTGCATGTTTGAGAGTGTCAAATGCATGTTGTGCAAAGTCATCCCAAACAAAGGGTATGTCCATTTTTAACAGACGCATGAAACCGTGTGTCTTCTTAGAGTAGTTACAGACAAAACGACGCAGAAAGTTTGCCTTCCCTCGCAAACTTTGAAGTTCGGTAACATTGGTAGGCGATGGTAGGGCCAAGATGGCTTCAATCTTCAGTGGGTCTATACGGATGCCATCCTTGGAAACGATGAAGCCAAGCAGTCTGCCAGTCTCAACACAAAAAACGCATTTGTGTGGATTCAACTGAATGTTGTAATGGCGACACCTGAGAAAAATGACCCTCAGATGGTCAACATGGTGCTCTCGATGCTACAAGTGGGCAGGTAAGTCATCGAGGTACGGTTCCACTATGTTTTTGATGTCATGGAAAGCATAAGACATGGCGCGTTGAAAGGTAGCACCAACGTTTTTGAGGAAAAATGAAACTTTCTATAAGCAAAGGTCCCCCATGGGCAAATGAAAGTCGTTTTATGTTGACTGGAAGGGAGTATCTCTATCTGATTATAGCCAGAAAAGCCATCCATGAATGAAAAGATGACGCTCCTAACGCAATTATCGATGATTTGATCGATATAAGGAGTAGGGAAATTATCCTTGGGACAAGCCCTATTGAGATCTCGGAAATCGATACAAACCATAATCCTTCCCTATTTTTTGTTCACGAGAACAATATTAGAAACCCATTCTATCAATGGCACAGGGTAAATGAACCCAGCCTTGAGAAGCTTTTCAACTTCTTCCTTAATGGTTGCTGCTTTTCGTGGATGTACTTGACGTAACTTTTGACGGACTGGTTTGGCATCAAGGTAAGTCCTGATCTCATGAACGACGATCGAAGGATCTATCCCTGGCATTTCTTCATATGTCCAAGCAAAAATGTCTCTAATTCCCTAAAAAGGGTTGTATAAGACCTAAGTTCTGAAGGAGAACAATTCTGTCCCAAATGAATATTCTCTATAACTCCAAGTTTTACTAATATGTCGACTGGAATGGTCTTATAAATATTACTCAGATTACCCTCAGACTCAACAGCGTGAATGAGTACCGGTGACTGAGGTGTAGTTACAATATCAGATGAAACCAGTGTTTCAAAGTGATCTTCTACCATTTGGTAACTAGGAAGGAAAGAGGATCGGTGATGATGGTATTTCCAAGGAATCTCATTTAAAGACATGACTTCCATGATGGATTCATCGGATGGAAGAGGGTGCAAAAGTTAATCTAGAGATGGGGGTGGGGGGAATTTAACCAATATGGCAAGTGATAAGGGTTAGAGGCCACCAAAAGATCATCATTAATGTTGGGGTCGTTGGTGTACTAGATAGCCTGGTAAGTCTCTTCAAAATGACTAAAAGTTGTCGAATCAACAATTGATTTTCCTTTATCCGAAGTGACGTGACTCTGAGAGGAGATCATGTTCACAAATGCGACCGGTGAAGGGGGGAAGATTTTTTAACGGAAACACTCCCATAAGTGAGGAATCTTTAAGAAGACCTACCACTATGTTTTTATACTACGGAGCCGAAGAAGCCAAGAGCGAGACATTGTTCGCAGAATTAGAACTCGTGTTTGGAGAACAAAACTCCAATTGATCAACCGTAATAATCTTCCCTTGGAATGGGAATTGGACCACTCGAAACACGGATGAGGCAACTGCCTGCATCGTGTAGAACCAATTCCTGCCTAGGAGGAGATTGTAGTCTAACGGAACATCGAAAACCTCAGCATAAATGGACATTGATTTGCCCCCTAGTTCAATCTGGAGAGAGGACAATAATCCATAAGGTTGAAAACCACGACCATCAAAGGCCTTCAAAGTCGTAGGTGACCGGTTAATTTTAAGGGTGCCTATAGCTATTCAACATGACAGAGACATGACGGAAGTTGAGGCACCTTCGTTCAACACGGTGTGATGGAATTTCTTCCCAATAACTTTCGTAGACAGCTGGAAAGCTAATTCATGGGAAAGCCTTGACTTAAAATCATCTAGTTTAAAGGCGATAATATTACTATTCTCAAGATCCATAGCTCTAAGAATCGACAACAAGTTCTTCCTCTACGGTGGGCACATTGTACCTGAGCCAAATCTTCTACTACATTGTAGTTTGAGCGGCTTGTGCACTCGGGTTAAATACCAATTTTCAAACCGTACTCTTTGGTGGCGGGAGGACAATGTCGAGAACAGGTTTTTCAATATGAAGATTGTTGGTAGGAGGGGGGGTGGAAACTGTAGGCTTATCTGTTGAAGTATTATCATCTTTCTTTTCTGGAGGAGGGTCATAGTTCTGGGATTTGGTGGTAAGACTAACCGATTCACTAGACATCATTTTAACCTCATCTATAAAAGATGAAGAAGACCCGTGCAATGATTGATGGTCAATCAATTGTTGTTGGGTAGGGAAAGGATTCATCAAGACTGCCGGGGTCGGAGTGTTTTTTAAAAACTTGCTGACCTCTTCATGTTGAGGACATTCTTTGGTAAAGTGGTCACCTCCACATATGAGGTAAGGAAATTTTATCTTTCTCTTATTCTTAGATTCGACATCTTTGTTTTGTGTTTTAATACTCTCCTGTTGGTTTTTAGACTTCTTCAATTTATTCTTTCCTTTCTTCTCCGTTCTTGAAGATTCTGAGGATTGAATGGCGTTTACGTTGGTAGAGGCAACAGGAGCAGAAGTGGTCTTGGGATTTGTGACGGTCTGGCTAGCAGGTTGGTTTTGCGTTTTGGGGGATTTAGCGGCCGGTTGTGTCTGAACAGAACCAAGCACACCATTGGTTGGTGGTTTTGATAAAGGTCTTGAGGGGTCCGAAGTAGGACGGGGAGCGCGTGGGATCAAGTCATACAGAGTGCCTGACTGGTAATAAACCAAGGCCAAGTACTAATCTCGGCTAATGACTTGTTCTTCGTTGACAACACCTCCCATGGCAACATCCCGAGCAATGGGTGGAAGAAATGACTTAGTGAACCAATCGACGAGTAATTTGTTAGGGATAGGTGCTTTAGTCAGTCCGCGTCGTCGTCTCCGCTCATGTATGTGATCAGATATGTGGATGGAAGTGGTTTGACGAAGCGAGGTTAAAAGATTCGTACCCGTTTCGTATCGAATTGGGAGTTGAAAATGTGTTAAAAACGCCATTGCTAACGTGTTAAAATCCCAAAAAGAGTGTTGAGGCAATTCTATATACCACTTGGCGGCAGTCACGGTGAGAGTCTATTGTCCGTCGATTGCACACCAGCAGCAGAAATCTTCCAAAAGTTGTCTCCTCACTTGAGAAAGTGGGAGAGGTGTGACCTTGGGGGCAAGCACAGAGCTAGGTATTGTCACCTACTCCTAGTTCCTCCGTTTAGGCTAACTCCTAACGAAGCCAAGGGGGTGGGTCCCTAACAAAGAGTTTCTAAGGCTCAATGTGTTTAAGTAAGTTTTATGAAAGTGACACAGATGGGTGTTGTTTAGGAGTTTGTTACGATGAATGAAGATTACAATTCTATCAACTGAAAAATAAATATAAGACAAAAGCAATCCACGTTGCTATCACCAGATTAAAAGATGAACAATATAACGAGAGCTCGTGAAATAAACTAGCATTCACAGATAAAGATCTTGTTTGAGAAAAACCAAAGGACAAATGGCCCAGATTAAATAATGATGCATGAAAAACAAACCAGTGCCTTATGGAGTCAAACGTCTGAGATGCTTGAAAATACTGAAATTACAAGTCTCGTAATAGTGCTAGTGAATGTGTTTTGCGATTGTTCTTGGTTTATTTTAGAATGTTTTAATGGTCTTGCTTATTATGGCTTATCAAATGTATCAAAAGACCAACCAGGAAAGCGTTCCAAGTTACTCCGTTCGAGACATGTCGGCCCGTCCAGTATCCCAGGTTGGTATCCGGTGGATTGACCAGCTAGCCGGGACTCTAAGACAACGGGGAGTTCCGACGCCCTTACTAAGAATGACTTTGAATACTTTCAACAATGCCGATGCGTTGGTTATGGGGAAATTTTTATTATGTTATTACTTGAGAGATTATCAAATTCGCTCACCGTTTTGAGTATGAACCCAACTATGAAAGTCGACAGAGCATACTAGGTGAGGAATAGCAACGAAGTAAGTTAATTAAGGGGAAGATGTGAGTTGCAAGTTTTATTAGAAAACAATTAAACCCTCCGACAGAGAGCGCTCTTGACTTTGTCTTATGACAAAAGTTCATGAGTCTCAGCTACTCTATATGCCTAAATGCAAGGATGATGCAAAACTAGTATGCTCTCCGACAGAGAGTGCTCTTGACTTGGATTTCAGCAAGTTCAAGAGACTTAGAATTAAGTTAACAAATTAAAAAGAAAAAAATGCATGAAATAAATGATAACCACAAACCCTTCGACAGAGACCACTCTTGATCCACCTGACGGTGAGATTCAAGAGATTTTAATTCTTTTTTACTTTTTGCAATAAAGTTAAACAAAACAAGAATCTTTTTCTTTTTTAACTTTTATGAAAGCAAAAACAAACTTTTCAAAAATTGAAACCAACTTTTCCTAATCTATTCTAAGCAATTATTCTACAAGCCAAAAAACAAAGAAATTGCAAACATGAAAAGTGGACGATACAGGTTTCCCCCAAATGGGGGAAGAGGGGTGTGAGAGCCTTAGTCCCACTTGCTCTTTATTAACTTTTTTACAATGTTTTTGATGTTTTTTGCCTCTTCTTGAATGAGCAAGGTGAGAAAGGGAAAGAGAGAAGAGGGAGGTGTTTGTCTTTTTCGCTCTTTGTTTGTTCCTTTGCTTGCTTATAGCGTTTGGGCTCTTTTTGACTTCCCTGAAAACAAGAGCTTTGAACACTAACCTGTTATATGTTAGTCCAAAAATAAAACAAAAATAGATCTATAAACTAATTCTAAAAGAAACCAAACTTATACAATGAAACCGGAGGAAAGCAGATAGAAGAAGAAGCTACGAAATGGAGGAGAAAAAAGGAAAAAAGAGGGCTGAAACAAAGGCAAAAGAGGGTTGCAAACAAGGGTGAAGAAGGCTGCAAACGAAAGTGAAAGAGGGTTGCAAAAGAGGTGAAGAAAGAGGCTGCGAAAAGAGAGAAAGAAGGCTGCAAATTAGCAAAGAGGACATCCAACAAGGGCATACGATTTGGTGAAAAATATGTAACTTAAGATCCAAACCTTGCCTAACCCAAAAATCAGACTTTTTACTTCAAAAGATGAATAAAAGTAGGGAGAAACCGGTTAAAACTGTGGATCTTTAAAAGACACTTGGATCTCATATAGCAAGTAATTACTGGAAATTTGCACTTGACTCCAAGAGAGGAAGATGCAGCTAAGCTCAAACTTCTGCTTGGTAGGATGAAATGATCTGCAAGACAACAACTCAGACTTACCAAACAAAGGATTAGATCATGTATTGTTCACAAATTGAAATTAAAAAGTAGCATGAAATAGATAACAATGCTCTTTTTCGATCTCTAAAAGTAAATCAATAAATAGATAACTTGAAAACTATAAATACCTGTTCTTATGTGCTTGAAAAATCCTTCTAAGGCATAGATTCATAATCTCAAATTGACAAGAAAGATAAAATTAAAATAACATCACCTCATCCATCAAGTACAATCATCCACAATGTCACACCACATGAGCCTCCAAAGCCTTTATTTTTATTCCAATCGCTGCATGAAAGCAACAAGCATTTACAAAGTTTCACCAGAGTTTCTCTACAAAAATTTATCCACCCTGTAGAGCTAAAAGGAGCCTCTACTTATACAAAATACCAAGCCCCAGGGGCTTTTAATGAACCAGAGATCAATCCGAAGCTAAGCTGAACTGAAGCGGAGTTGAACTGGGCTAAACAAGAGCTGAAGCTGAAGATGAACTAGAGAGGAACTCATAAGAAGCCGCCAACACATCCAATCAAACCCCCACCAAAAATAAATTCGGCGTCTCCTTGATCTCATGCGATTGCTCCAAGGTAGGTGAGGAGGTGGGTGAGGTCACCACACTCCTCATGCGGTTGTACGGCTCCTCAATATGATGTGGGAAAAGGCCTCACCAATCAAACAAGAAGTGGAGAGGTCCACACCTTAGTGTTAGCTCATCCATGCTCGCACGTTTAACATTAGCATGAGTTCTACATGGTGATGTCATCCACCATTTCTATTCGCTTACACTATCATACCATGGTTTAAATCATACGCCAAGTTATGAGGAGGTGCCTATTACTCATTAGCGCAACCCTCACGTGATTTGTGATTTCCCTTGGTTGACGTCACTCCTTTATGCCAAAATCGCTGCCACATGCATGAACTCCAGCTCTATCAAAGGTTTATTTATAATATTTTATTAAGTGGATGGGTCCCCCATCCCACTCATCCCACCTTTCAAGCCAGCGTGAGTTCTGTTATCCACTAATTTTTCACTTAGTTCGATTAGTTGAGGAGCCGCCAGTTGACAAACATGATAAATGTTTAATTTCAGTGTATCAGATGATCCGCCTTTGCGTTTAACCTGTTTTGGCTAGTCAGTTTTTCATTTGAATAATTTTGACCATGGCCCCGCGGGGTTTGTAATAAAATATGCTAGTAGGGTACTTTGAGTGGTTCGGTCTCCTAAGACGTAGAATCTCAACTAAGGTATTCCAGGGAGTTTTTTGCCCTTGACAATTATGCTTTGCCTATAGCCGAGTATAATTGACGAGGTTTTCTCCCACTTCCTCCAAAGCTGGAATGCCCGATTTTGAATTCTGGGCCTTGGGGGGTTATTAGAGCCCAACTGAGTGTATATAAACATACTAGGCATTATTAGAATAGAGCATGGTCATGTCCTAAGTCAATAGGACCATCAAAAAAAATTCCAAAAATATTTTACCAAACGTGTTAAAAAATTATTTTTTAATTTTTTAATTATTTCCCTAAGTTTTTAATTAAATTTTTCCATAAATTAAATGAAAAAATCTCGTTTGTAATAAGTTAGTCATCCGGGACCCGTTTTCAGTGATTGAAGGCTCTAACCTTAAGCCAAAAATCATTCTTGATCGGCCAGCCAATCAGATCCAACTTTCAAATCATCAATCGGACACATAATGCACATTTTCTCAAAAAAGTCATTTTTGGGGGGAAAATGGAGTTTTTATTAAAAAATGATTATTTTGGAGAAAATCCAAAACTCTCCAAATTAATCCAAATTCAGTGAAATAAAAGGCTAAATGACATCTCAATGGGCATTTATGATGATTGGAGTTATCATAACTCAGCTGCAGTCAGCATTCAGTGAGCAATAAAGATATATTCAATTAACGGACTTGTCATCTCCAGCTAAACTCCCGAATTGGATGAGATGGAGAGCACTCATTGGTTTGATGATTTGATCGAGGCAGAAACTGGTGATTACATTATGATCTAATGGCAGTGGCTCCTCCATACCTAAGAGGCGCCTTCACCTACCAGCTCACACCCTCTCCTCATGCTCACGCCCCTCACTCTCCACAGAGGCGTCACCACATGTGTGGGCTCATTAATAGCTTGAATTCAGTGCTTAGGGTTCGAGTGAGGGCGCCTTGCCTAGGTGGAGGCCTCCCCTCACTCTTAACTCTTCAGTTGCGGTCTGGAGCTTTCAGTTATGTGCCGAACCGGTTAGGTCTGGTTTTCTTGTTTTAGGGTTTTGGGTTCTTTCATTGTATAAATAGAGGCTTTTTTAGCTCTATTGGGATGGAACTTTTGGGTTAAAGTTACTCTGAGAAAATTGTATCAAGCATTTTGCTTTGGCTTTGTTAATAAAGATATTCGACTTTGGAGGTCTATGGGTTTTTGATTGCGCTGGATTCTTCATGGTTGAGGTGATATTGTCTGAAATATCCCAAATCCCGATATTTTCTATTTCTAAGCAAATATGCTGATCCAACTGGGCATGCAAACTGCCATGCAAAAATCCCTATTTTATAGGAAAAATTAGGGTTAGGGTTTTTGAGATAGAATGAACACTTACCACTGATAAGCCGGCTAGACTGCTTCGGAGAAAGTATGCAAGCACCGAGAACTGGATCAGAGATGGGCAGATCTCTTCTGCTTCCGGTGAACCCCCAGCAGCAAGAACCCCAGTCAGAAAAGGATGACGCTTTCAGTGAAGGAGGTGTCCGATGAAGCTGCCGATTTGTAGGACTGATAGCCTTCCCGTGCCAGAGAGAATGCATGGTACATGCGGGATTTCTGAGACCTCTAGACAGGATAGCGACTTGCTCCAGAGAGACAGCTGCTCACGCCCCTGGGATCCCGAAACTGCTGATAACTGCTCCGAATGAGCACGAACGGATCTGATAATCACCGGGTACCGGAGTATGATGCTGATGATGAGAATGGTGCCTGAGTTTCGGAGTAAAGCTGAGATCTGAAGGCCCAACAACTGATTAGGGATTTTTGGCTGAAAACCCCCCCTTACGGCTGCACACGTGTCCCTGCAACGATCTATACCATATACTGGATAACTTATGAATGAATGAAGAAGAAGTGGTGAACCTGTATGGCTTACCCTGAATAAGACTAGGACATATGTTTCACTGTCGAAATCCCGTTAGCTGAAGACTCCGTCTCCAACCCCAACTGCTGTGCGGCACGCTGTGCTGCTATCCAAGAGCTCCCAAAATAATCATAATCAAAAGTGAAGTCTCCTTTCGCTTTATCCTCTATTTATAACGTTCAACTGCGCAAACCCTAATCTTTGACCTAATTAGGTCACTTTATCTTCTAATTTGCCGTTGACTTGCATGCATGCGAATGGAGACTTAAAGAGTGCATGCATCATTAAATAATGCTTGGATGGCATGCACGAAGGTGGCCTTTGGCCCCGGTGGCCCTTCTTGAACTAATGATGATGCCCTAGATCTTCTATGGATGGCATTAGTCCTTAGCTGGTTCCCTAGCTGTCAGTAACCGCTCGAACCCACAGGAATCACATAGGTTAGCGGTATTGGGCCTCAAGGCCTAATTGGAAGAGGACATTACAGTCCTCCCCGCTTGAGATTGCTTGTCCTCAAGCAACTTCAAATTGGGATGCTGCAATACCTGTTCACCTTCCCAAGTGGCATCCTCTGGTGGTAGTTCCTTCCATTGAACCAAGTATTCTCTGATTATCCTGTTCCTGAGCTTCCTCTCTCTAGTTTGTATGATCCGTTCGGGAATCAGTATCAGCAGTCCTTCATCGTCTAAAGGAGGCAATTCGGTGGATGGAGCAATGTGTTGCCCAAGGGTTTTCTTCAGATTAGATATATGGAACACATTGTGAATTTTGCTTTCTTGTGGAAGTTCTAGTTCATATGCCACCTCTCCCACTTTCCTGATTATTCTGTATGGTCCATAGAAGCAGGGTTTTAACTTCTCTGCTCCTTTCTTCTTAAGTGAGGATTGTCTGTAAGGCTGGAGCCTTAAGTATACTAAATCCCCTACCTCAAAGCTCCGCTCAATCCTATGTTTGTCGGCATATAACTTCTGTTGATTCTGAGCTGTTTGTAAATTCTCCTTCAATATTTTCAGAATGTCCTAACTGTCCTGTATCCAATCCTTAGCCTTAGGAGCCCTAATATCTCCAAATGTCAAATCTGCATAGTCCAAGGCCTCGTAACCATATAATGCCTTAAAAGGAGTCATCCTAATAGACATGTGATAGGTAGTATTGTAGCAATACTCCCCTAGGTGTAGCCATTTGATCCAGGTTCGCTGCTGCCCTGCTACATAGTTCCTTAAATATCCTTCGATCCACTTGTTGACTATTTCTGTTTGCCCGTCACTCTGGGGGTGATAACTTGTACTAGTAGCCAGCTCGGTCCCCACCAATCTAAACAGTTCCTACCAGAAGGCACCCGTGAATCTGCTATCCCGATCACTGACAATGGTCTTAGGTAAACCGTGTAACCTGAAGACCTCCCTGAAGAATAACTCAGCTACTTGAGCTGCTGAGTAGTCCGATGATATTGAGAAGAAATGTGCAAACTTGGTCAGTCTATCAACTACTACATATAAAAAATCTCGCCCTTGGACCTTGGGCAATCCTGAAATAAAGTCCATGGAGATGCTTTCCCACTTCTGTTCTGGAATCGGTAGTGGCTGGAGTAACCCTGTTGGATGGGTGTTCTCGATCTTGTTCTGCTGACAGATGCTACATTCTCGAACATGCTGCATAATTTCCCCCTTGAGGCCCTTCCATGAGAACCTCTCTCTGATCTGCCTGTAGGTCTTTAAGAAACCTTGATGTTCTGATAAAGGAGAATCATGGGCTGCCTGAATGATCTTTTTCCTCAATGTGGATTCTGGAACGAGGTATATCCTGTTTTTGTAGTAGATGATGTCATCAACAATCCTGTATCTGTCATCCTGAATTTGCCCGTCCAATAATTCGCAAGCGAATTTATTTTTGGAGTATTCTACTAAGAGAAGTGCCCTCCAATCTATGGATATACTACTGAGAGATAATGGGGCAGGACGCCTGGATAATGCATCAGCCACTACATTATTCTTACCTTTTACATACTCGATCTCGAAATCATAGGCTTGTACTTTGCTGACCCATTTCTGCTGTCGCTCATTCAGTTCCTTCTGCTCCAGGAAATACTTGAGGCTGTTATGATCGATTTTGATTTTGAACTTACTGCCCACCAGGTACTGTCTGAATTTTGTGAGAGTATGCAGGTTGGCTAGCATCTCTTTGTCATATATGGAGTAATGGCGCTTAGAGTTCTTCAGTTTACGACTCTCAAATGCAATAGGGTGATGATTTTGCATCAACACTGCTCCTAACCCTTCCCCTGAGGCATCACATTCTACTACAAAGGGTCGTGAGAACTCTGGTAATGCTAGAACTGGACAAGAACTCATAATAACCTTCATCTCCTCAAAATTTTTCTGTGCTAAGTCTGTCCAAGTGAACGCCCCCTTCTTGGTGAGATCTGTGAGGGGTGCTGCAAATTGGGAGAATCCCTTAACGTACCGTCGGTAATAAGTGCACAGACCTAGGAACCCTCTCAATTCTGTAACTGTTTTTGGCGCGGGCTAATCTCTGATAGCTCGGATTTTCTCCATGTCAACCTGTACTCCTTCTGCATTGATTACGTGTCCCAAATACAGCATTTCCTTCATGCCAAACTCACACTTGGACATTTTCGCATAAAGCGAATGTTCTTCTAAAATACTCAATGCTTCGTCCAGGTGTTTCAGATGCTCTTCCCATGTTTTGCTGTAAATCAGGATGTCATCAAAGAATACGAGCAAAAACTTACGTAGTTGTGCTCTGAAGGTGTGGTTCATGCATGACTGAAAAGTGGCCGGAGCATTGGTAAGTCCAAAGGGCATGACCAAAAACTCATAGTGACCATAGTGACAGCAAAAAGCTGTTTTGGAGATGTCCTAGTCCCTTACCCTGATCTGATGGTACCCCGAGCGAAGATCGATCTTGGAGAAGTATTGAGCTCCCTGAAGCTCATCCATGAGTTCGTCAATCCTGGGAATGGGATACCTGTTCGTAATGGTATTTTTGTTGAGTGCTCGATAATCGATGCACATTCACAGTATACCATCCTTCTTATTGACCAGTACTACTGAGGATGCGAAGGGGCTAGAACTGGGCTGAATATATCCAAGCTCCAGTAATTCTTTGATTGTTTTCTCAATCTCATCCTTGTATCTTTTGGGATGCCTGTAAGGAGTGGTGATGACTGCTTGTGTCCCCTCCTCTAGCTCGATGATGTGTTCAAAACCTCGCCCTGGTGGTCTGCCTGATGGAAGGTCCCGAAAAACCTTTTCATGTTTCTGTAGCAAGGCTTGAATGTCACTTGGGTGTTGTGTGCTGGTCTCTGGGGATTTCCTGAAGGTGACCAAACATTCTGCAACCCATTCTATATCATCCTGTAGGAGTACTGCCTCCATCCTCTGCGACGAGACTGGTTTTGGGGGATAAGTGTTCATGCCCCTCAAAACTACCTGTTTTCCGTCTTGCCCCTGGAACTCCATTTCCATTGCCCTGTAGTCTGTAGTGTATTTCCCTATAGAATAAAGCCACTGAACACCCAATACCACATGAGTATCTGCTACATCCACTACATAAAAAGAGTCTGTCATCTGATAGTTACCTAAGGCGACATTCAATTTTGGGATCCAGTAGTTGCACTCCATGCTGGAGTTCCCGGCTACTGCTACGGTGAATCCTTCGAACTTCTCGGTCTGAATACCTCTCTTGGTTACCCAAGCGGAGTCAATGAAATTGTGGGTGGCTCCCCCATCAATCAATACTCCTACTCTGTGACCCTGTACTACTCCCTAACCCTGAGAGTATGGAATCTTGGTACTCCAGATAATGTAGCAATGACTCCCTCTGGTGTATCACCCTGGTGTGATTCCTCTTCTGTGGCCTCCTGCTCATAGTCGTCCTCATCACTGTCTGAATATAACTCAATGTAGTGAGCCTTCGCCTTCCCTGCACACCTGTGTCCTGGTACCCATGGTTCCTGACAGGTGAAGCATAGCTTCTTCCTTCTCAAGTCTTTCCTACTGTCCTCGTCTAACCAAGTTTTCTTGGGCACATCCTGCTGGAAAGGTTTCCTGTCCTTGTCCCTAACAAGAAAATTGGTTTTCAGTGGGAATTTGTTTTTGGGGACTGAATCCTGAAGATATCTTGCTCTGCTAATGGCATCCTGCAAAGTGAGGGGTTTGTAGGCTTTCACCCATCCCCGTAGTGGCTCTGTGAGGGCCTCAGTGAATAACATAGTCAATCTGCTATCTGACACATCTGTTACCATAACGACTAGCCTCTGAAATTCTGAAATGAAAGCTTCTGCACTACCGGTCTGTTTTAGTTGAGCCAACTCCCTGAAATGTATCTCTAAATCTTTCCTGTCAAACCTCTCTATGAGCTTCTGAGTGAACTCACCGTAGGAATGTATGGTGTTGTGACCCAATGTCACCAATCCGTGGTACCACCACTCGTGAGCTTCTCCGTCTAGGTGAAGTGTAGCCAATTTAATGGCATCAGTCTCTGTCATGGGGTTGAGTTGGAAATAGGTATCCAACTTTTGAACCCATATCCTCGCTGATCCCCCGCGAGTCCCATCAAAGTTTGGGATGGTCAACCTGCCCAAAGTCTTCTGCAACTCATAGTTGTGATTGAAACCCTTGTTGAAATTCCAAGGCCTGTTCCTACTCTTCATGTTGCAGAAATCTGAAAAAGACATGGCAGCATGAAACTCATCCCCTAAGTCTCTATAGTCCTGTAGATAAGCCCCAAAAGGCTCGCTAGGTTCTACCTGCATGACCGGGCTCCCTACTGTATCCGCCAAGAAGTGAGGCATGGTAGGCCTAATAGGAGGTCTGTTGTATATGTGCGGAGTATTCTGAATGTTAGTGTACGCTACCTTTCCACTGCTGCTTGTAGATCCCCGATCTACCGGTGAGGGAGGTGTACTATTGATACCTGTTTCTGGTTTCGCTGATAATCTGTTGATTGCATTGAGTACATCTTTTTGTCCTTTGGCTAAGTCTTGCAATGCAGAGACCAAGCTGCGAAACTCCATCCGATCCTCTTCTTCTCCTGTTCCTTTTCCCCTATCCGAATGTATACCTGTTTGTTCCATGTCTGAATTGGTATCTTCTAGTTGGATATCTTCAAATTCTTCTGTGTATCTACTCTTCCTCCTCCTATAGGTTACAAAAGGATCTCCTTTTGTATTCATCTACTTTTCATTTCTTAATCCCACAGCTGCCCAAGAAAATAGCTCTGATACCACTGGGCATGCAAACTGCCATGCAAAAATCCCTATTTTATAGGAAAAATTAGGGTTAGGGTTTGTGAGATAGAATGAACACTTACCACTGATAAGACGGCTAGACTGCTTCGGAGAAAGTATGCAAGCACCGAGAACTGGATCGGAGATGGGCAGATCTCTTCTGCTTCCGGTGAACCCCCAGCAGCAAGAACCCCAGTCATAAAAGGGTGACGCTTTCAGTGAAGGAGGTGTCCGATGAAGCTGCCGATTTGTAGGACTGATAGCCTTCCCGTGCCGGAGAGAATGCCTGGTACATGCGGGATTTCTGAGACCTCTAGGCAGGATAGCGACTTGCTCCAGAGAGACAGCTGCTCACGCCCCTGGGATCCCGAAACTGCTGATAACTGCTCCGGATGAGCACAAACGGATCTGATAATCATCGGGTACCGGAGTATGATGCTGATGATGAGAATGGTGCCTGAGATCTGAAGGCCCAGCAACTGATTAGGGCTTTCTGGCTGAAAACCCCCCCTTACGGCTGCACATGTGTCCCTGCAACGATCTATACCATATACTAAATAACTTATGAATGAATGAAGAACAAGTGCTGAACCTGTATGGCTTACCCTGAATAAGACTAGGATAGATGTTTCACTGCCGAAATCCCGTTAGCTGAAGACTCCGTCTCCAACCCCAACTGCTGTGCGGCACGCTGTGCTACTATCCAAGAGCTCCCAAAATAATCATAATCAAAAGTGAAGTCTCCTTTCGCTTTATCCTCTATTTATAACGTTCAACTGCGCAAACCCTAATCTTTGACCTAATTAGGTCACTTTATCTTCTAATTTGCCGTTGACTTGCATGGATGCGAATGGAGACTTAAAGAGTGCATGCATCATTAAATAATGCTTGGATGGCATGCACGAAGGTGGCCTTTGGCCCCGGTGGCCCTTCTTGACCTACCGATGATGCCCTAGATCTTCTATGGATGGCATCAGTCCTTAGTTGATTCCCTAGCTGTCAGTAACCGCTCGAACCCACAGGAATCACATAGGTTAGCGGTTTTGGGCCTCAATGCCTAATTGGAAGAGGACATTACATTGTCTCTAACTCATCTCATTTAAATACTTGTATGTGATTAAATATTTTGCTAGCTCAAGAAGGCCATTGTTGGCACAGTAGAATAGCCATTTGTAGCTTCAATTTGGTTATTTATGCAAAGTAAATCGATATTTTGATGGACATGAGTAGTAAGTAATACAAAATGTTGATCTTGAATTGATTTGCCTAACATACTAGCATACATTTTATCTCACTTCTTGTTTTAAGTTTTGATGTGATTCAGGCTTCACAGATTGTAGAAGGGTGTGAGCTCAACTGCTTCTATCCCCTACAGTGTTCGTCATCTTTTGCTTCAAAAAGAAAGCTGGGGTTTACAGTGGCAGCCGACGGCTTTGAACCTGGGCCTCGCCCAGGTAATCCCGACGTGTTACCGATTTCCCTAACCTAAAAAAAAAAAAAAAGCTGGGAATAACTCTCTCTCTCTTGTGTTCCATCCACAAGTTAATGTTCTTTTGGTTACCGGTCACTTAGGAAGCCCTAGTTTACTTCTTTCAATCTTTAGGCTTCCTTCCCATTGCCTTGTTTGGCTTGCCTTTCCTTCTTCTTCGCTGACCTCTTTTCAGTTTAGTTTGCAGCCCCTTTTCTTCACTTTGGACAGCCCTCTTTTGCCCTAGTTTTCATCCCTTTTTCTAGCTTTGGACAGCCCTCTCTTTCTTCTTTTTGGACAGCCCTCTTTTGACTATTCGCTGCCCTCTTTTTTATTGTTTTACAGCCCTCTTTTTGCCTTTGGACAGCCCTCTTTTTCATCTTTTCTCTCCCTTTTCTTGGTTTTTCTCCTCTCTCTTTCCTCCTCTTTCACCTCTGGTTTTTTTCCTCTTTTTCAAGAAATTAGCTTGTAGTTTGTCTTTAAAGTTTTGATTAATGCATAACGTTTGAACTGTTTAAAACTCTTATTTGCAGGAAGAACCGAAAAAGCCCAAAGGCTAAAAGCAAGCAAGTGAGCAAGCAAGAACAAAAAGACAATTTTCTCTCTTCTTCCATCCCTTTCTTTCCCTGTTCTTCCAGGAAAAGGCAAAGAACAAGTCATCAAAAAATTGTAAAATTAATAAGAAGCGAGTGAGATTACGGCTCCCACACCCTCTTCCCCCATTTGGGGGAAGCTTGTATCGCCTCATTGTCATGCTTTTCATTTTTTGTTTAAATTGCTAATGGTAGAATAGGGTAGTATAATTGCATAATCATAATCGAGTACTGTATGCTTTGATTAATTTATTGTCCATAGAAACTGAGTTAAAAATATTGTTTTGATTGCTTAATTGAATGTGGCATATTTCTTACTGTATACTTACCTCCTTGCTTTCCCAATTAGGGCCCTAAAAAGCCTGAAAGAGACTCTTGGGTAGTTAGCTTTTGATTGTTTTATTTCTTCATTCAAGTTTAACAAATTAAGTAAGACTTTTGAACTTGCAGTAACACAAGTCAAGAGCACTCTCTATCGAAGAGCATTTATAGAATTGCATACCCCTACATTAGGCATCTTAGATTAACTAAGCCTCTTGAACCACTATCATAAGACGGGGTCAAGAGCACTCTCTGTCGGAAAGTTCTAATTAACTGTTTCAATAAAACTTGCAACACACATCCCTTAATTAATTAACTTCATTCTCTCCTTGCCGGAGTATGCTCTGACCGATCTCAGATCGAAGTACCCAGAAATGGCATTGGATCTTTAATCCTGCAAGAATAACTTAATAAAATTGAACACCCCGCAACCAACGCACTGGCGTTGTAGGAAATTTTCCAAAGTACTTCCTAGTAGAGGCGCCGAAACCCCGCTGTCTAAGCTTCTCAGCTAGCTGGTCAATCTTTGCGATACTAGCCTGGGATACTGGGCGGGCCCGACATGTCTTCAACGGAGTGAACTTAGAAAGTTCTCCCAGCGTTTGACAAACATTCGTTGACACCTTAATCAAGAGCACAAAAAATCCTTAAACCTACCAAGAGCACTCGCATAACCTAACATTCACTAGTTTGATTTCTAGACTTGTGTTTAATTCTCTTGCGCATTTCAGTATTATTGACTCCATAAGGCACTGGTCCTTTTTTAATTTGCATAATTATCTTATTTGATCAATTGTCTATGGTTTATTATAATTTCTTTCTCTGAATGCATTATTAAAGTCTGGAATCATCACTCATTGCTTAAATCTCTTGTTAGCAACGTGGATTGTTTTTTTATTAAGTGTTATACTCATAATAAATAAACACTTCTAATCATAATAACTCCTAAATAACACCCATCCGCATCCGCAACTAATTAAAACACTTTATCCACATTGAGCCTTAGAAAACTCTTTGTTAGGGACTACCCCCCTTAGCTTCGTTAGGAGTTAGCCTAAACGGAGGAGCTAGGAGTAGGTGACAGTACCTAGCTCTGTGCTTGCCCCCAAGGCCACACCTCTCCCACTTTCTCAAGTGAGGAGACAGCTTTCGGAAGATTTATGTTGCTGGTGTGCGATCGGCGGACAACAAGTTCCACTTCATGCTAATGTGAGCTTCTACATTCACGTCACCCCTCTTTTTAACTTGATACAAACTTCAAATTTAGTCCAAAGTTTCAACTCATGTCATGTGAAATAGAGTCATAACTTAATATGGGACCCATGCCAAATCATCTCCACCACTTAAAAAGTCAATTTTGACTTTAATTTTGACTTTTTAATATTTGGACCTTAGTGCCAAAATGTCCATTTTTAGCATTTAAATGCCATCTTGATGCATTTTTAGTCAAATACTGCTTCACAGGGTGCTTCGGCTGCCCGACAGATGGTGAAAGTGGCCCCCGAGGTAAAGATGATGCTCCAGGATTGAAAATGAGCCCAACCATGCCGAAAACTGACTCCAGATCACACTTTTGTTACATTTTGAAATTTTCCATTTAAACCATTAAAAAATGGAAAAAATTATTTTTCTCGAAATCCAACGAAACTTTAGGGGGACCTAGTACATGTTCATACGACTCAATCAGAATGCCTAGCATGACAAAAAATACTGACACGAAGGCTCTAATAACCTCCCAAGGCCGAAACAATAAGACAATTACCCCAGCTTTGGAGGAGCGAGTGAAAAACTCAGAAATTATTGGTCGTTTGTTCAACAGCCAATAATAACCAAGGGAAAAAACACTCTGGGCTAGTCGGCTTGATGCCCAAGTCCGGGAAGCCGAGCCTTTTATAAAAAATTAAATGCTAGGACATGTTTTTACAATCTCCCCAAGGGGGTACGGACATGTATTTACAAAAAGTTCTGAACAGACTCCCAGGAAAAGGTTGGCGGACTTCTGAATTCTGATCACGAACAAGTGTACTTGTTCAATGCTCTGGTGGCTCACCGAAAAATCCACTAAGTGCAAAATTAGTGGATAACAGAGTCCTTTGAAACAGTCTCAAACGGATAGAACCATCGATTAGAGAATTGGACGAGCACCACAAATGATAGGTCATAACATGGTTTTTGGGGTCTTCACCAGCTTTGCCGTCAAATTTGGGCATATCCAAAGGTAACTTTACCGGAATAGCTGGCCATGAAGGATCATGGTGAATAGGGTCATTGATCAAACGTGGCAAATCTGGCAAGTCAAGTGTAGCCAGAAATGGCAGCTGTTGATTAGGTTGCGGATACTGGTAATACTGATAAGTCATCTAAGTACTAGTAGGGTCGTAAGCGGATTGATAAACGGGTGTCGATGATCCTCAGATAATAGGTTGGTTCAGTTGTGGTTGGTTTTCAAATGTTCCACCAGGTGGGGGGGCCTCCAGGTGGTGGAACTCCGGGTGGGGGACCTACGGGTGGGGGAACTCCAAGTGGACCTCCATACACGTTTGCAAATGGGCTTCCATATGTAGGGACATTCAACCAATTAGGTTGTCCCCATGGGGTATTAGGGTTTGCCAGGATAAGGGATGCTGGGAAAAACATTTCCTGAGGAAATGGGTTGGTAATTTTGGGTGGCCATTGCCTGTTGATTTCCTGGGTAAAGGTACCCCCATGTAGGTTGAATAGACATCGGTTGAACCCACGATGGTTGTCCCAGTGAGGAGGAAGGAACAATCACATTTACAGTCCTGGAGGGTAGTCCAACCATGGGATGCCCTAAAGCAACACTTCCCAAGATTTAAACTAGTTCTCATGGTTGTGGTGACCACTTGTTTTGGGGATTTCCCCCAGCCACAGGGTTAATAGGAGAACTAGGAATAGACGAGAGAGATTGACCTGATAGGATAGGGATACAAGGCTAGCTTGGATCGTAAGAAACTACACTTTGAACCGATATTCCGGATACGGTAGAAGCATAAGACCAAACAGGGGCATGGTATTCGGGAGTGGCTCTTGCCGAACGGTCGGGCAAAGGAGAGAGACTTATCCTTCTTATGATTTCCCCTCTCGTGCGTAAATTGGACACTGTTTCACGGATAGGTCTAAAATACTCATCATTTGATAATAATAACCTCGGATTAGGTGGGGGGTGGCATAAGATAAAACATAGTGCCGTATTCGAAAATTGTCCGTCCTAAGGAAGTCTCCCAAAAAGGGGCAGTTTGACCAAATTCCAATGCCATGGGGTCATCTGAGTGTGGGGCAAACATCAAATCTTGTGCACCAGAATGGCCTTATTATCACATATACATTTGCAATTGGGATACATGATGCAACATACAAATTTATCTCTTATTCTATTTTGAGTTATTTTTCACATGGGGTTTTAGCATGGATCATTACAGCCTCGGCCATTCCAAAGCCTTTTTAGGCAAATTTTCCTTGCCAGGACTGAGATTCATTGGTCCATTGAGATGATTTCAATGATGACCTAGTTCATTTGAGCAGAGTAGCAGATCAGATGTGGTACACACAGTTACAGAGGGGCCCTATCAGTTGGAGACCAGTATATATGGTGAGATCAGGTATATGCTTCTATAGTTTGATTTTGCTCTGTGATGTAAATCAAACATCTATGCTTGTCTTGTTAGGATAATTATGGTGACCTATGCTTATATATGTACTAATACTTGAACTTGTGCCAAGACTAATCAAAGGATTTGATGTTAAACATTGTTGCTCATGCCATGCTTGTACAAATAGTAAACCTTAGTGCTTTGTTGGCTCCATGTGTCATTTGTCCCCGTACATCCATTGTTGGATTTCATCCCATGACTTAGACTATTCGAGACTTGTGAGATTGAAGATATTTTCCCCATCTTGACCCCCCTATATATGATAGACTCCATGTTGTTATGTGTCTTTGGCTATGAAGTATGTGGCTTGGCCAATGTGGCTGGGTTCACTGAGAAGTTCTCCTTTAGTTCTCAAAACAAGTGCTCCACCAAATAGTGTTGCTTAGCACAAAAGCATCAAAACGCATAAAAGCTATATTTTAATGATGCTAAGTATAAATGTTTAAAAGGTAGTCAGTGGCCAAGGGGTTGAGCACTCATTCTTTGTATAATGTAAGGCTCATTTGCCCTCCACAGGGGCAGCAGGGAGAGGCAAACCCCTCGTGGCTATGGACTGCTCGCTGGCAGCTAGGCTAGGCCTTAGTCATTTATTGGAGCCCAGAAGGCTTTCCAGGGCACATACTCTTGTAGGATGGCTACTATCTTATGTGAAAAAGAAAATTATTGAAAAAAGAAGATCAATGGTCAGAGGATGAACACTCACTCTTTGTATAGTGTTAGGCTCATTTGCCCCCACAGGGAAACTGGGCAAGATTAGCCTGCAAAGGCTATGTCTTTGTCAGTACTGGAGCCCAGAAGGCTTCCTGGGCAGCTGCCTTTGAATGTTGATCTATATTGCAAATTAGTGCAAAGGAAAACTTGTTAGAGTCTGAGGGAAGCAAGCCCAAGTACTTTATCCACTTGTGAGACACCTCCATCCCCTATTGCTATCTGTCATGTACATGTCACTTTGGTTGAGTGTATTGGTTATCATTCAGCGAGATCACATAGTCAAAGTCAGACAAAAGTCATTCCCCTTTACCTAGCCTTTCTTTCCATCTTCACCCAGCATTAGCACACTGTTTAAGCTTTGTAAATATGGCATGAACAAGCAAACTTCAGAAGGTTCTGGGATTTTTCAAAAACACAGGTATATCTTACTTACTATTATTATTATTGTCACCATGATTATGCATAACATGATTTAAGTTTGGTTTTGATATACACCATTGGAGCATTTCTTACCTTGGATGCATGCAGGATCATATTGGTACAACATCTCACCTCCAGTTTGGGTACTTTGACCTGGTCAACCCAATTGACCAAGTCAAACACGATTCCCAAGGCAATGACTCAAAAAACAACATAGCCTATATTTGTTCCAGACATGCCAAGGACCAATATCGTGGTTTCAGTTTGAGAATTTGGCCCCAAATCTCCTGATAAGTGATTATTATCCCTTTATTATTGGCCAAATGATCAAATTTTATTACAGATGGCAGTGATTTTGGTTCTCCTAGAGCATTGCAGTCTTCGAGGGCATATGAGTAGTCACTTATACCATTCTTCTGTGTCTACGGATCATCCAAAGCAGTCATTTTTCCCCATTTCTCATCCTGGACAGAGTTATGATGACTTTTATCAGTTTCAAAGGATGCACCACTAGAAAATGAACTAGAGAATTCACTGAAAAAAACGATTTGGCCAATTGGGTCAAGGAAATGGCTTGGAAATTTGTCAGATGATGTAGTTTGGCTACTGGGACAGTTCTTCAGCAATTTCAGTCAGCATTGTTGTCCAAATTATTTTATTTTGGCCCAACTAGTGACAACGTCCCCCAAGGGGCGCCCCTCAACTTGGCTAATTGATGTATTTCACTGTTATATCATATGTTATTAAGGTTGTAATAGGGCCTAGGATGAATTAAGCCCCTAGTGACCCCCTTTTGATGTATTATTATGATCACATCTTACGTTATATTTTCATTTCCACCTTAGGGAGGCGTCCTTGAGCAAAAGTGCGCCCCCTTTGATGTGGTCATCTCGATCCATGTATTGATCTTTGTACTTTTGATCTCCACCGTTGATGATGTCTTAATCTCAACCGTCGGATGATAGTTATTTGAAATGTGGACACACTCTCAAACTATTTAAGAGAGGTGATTCCCCCATTGTAAAGCATGAGCTCTGGCACCGGAATTTTGAATAAAGAGATTTTGTCTGGGACTACAATCTCTTTTCGTGTTTCATGAATCAATGAGATGATGACTGGCATTTCTTTTCTTCTGCACTAAGATCAATCCAACATATTTTTTGTACTTTTCCTTGCTCCCATTTACCTACAGGTTGAAGGAGGAGATTCTGAGAGGGGCGCATTGGTGGGGGGACTCACTCTGTTGCCGTAACTCGGTCTTGGTTATCAGGGAGTTGCAACTTCTTTATGATTTATTTTCCCTGTATGTCTTTTAGGTTGCATTTCCCCTTTATTTTCCATATTGATTGAGTTTCTTTGGTGTGACAGGTACACAGGGGCGCTAGGGTCACTAGAAAAAACAACACTTCATCAAAATCTTGCTCGAAAATCTTATTTGATCTCAAGAAAGGCATTCTTCATCATCCAGGAGGTCATCAACAATGATTTAGGTACGTTTCTCAGGTAAATTCTCCATCTTTTGATTTTCTCATGCATTGCCCATCACTGCTTTCACTGAAAAAACCCTCTTTAGAAGTAGGAAAAATCAACAGATCAATTTGCACTGTGAATTTGCAAATTTGGCGATCTGGGTTTTGTCGGCCATCCCTCAAAACCTCTTATCCTTCCTAGACGTCAGCATTGGACTCCATTTCCCATCTCCAGGCATTGGTCACTTAGGAAGAAAGTGCCCCCTTTGGTCTGGCAGCCAGTTTCTCTGTGTTTTGTTCCGCTTTCACTTAGATCTCTTTCAGTTGTTAAATCTTTCATCCAAGTCATTGTGCAGGAAGCCTTAATTATCAATATCAACCTTGTCCTAGGAATTACTTAATTATCTGCTTAAATCCCCCTAAGGGTATCGTGTTTGATCATTTGAACCAACACACTAATCCTAGATCTAACCTAAATCTCCACAAGCCACCTGGTTGTTAACTTGAGTAATATTACCAACATAAGTTAACCACCTCTACTCAAGTATCCTTAATTCACAGCTTACTCCCTGAATCTAGGGTTTCAAGCACTTACCTTACGTATTCTTTGTCAGGAATTTGATCTGGTGATTCGCTTTAGGTCTTGTCATCACGAATCTTGTAGTTGCCCCAAGAGATGATCCTATTCAGGACGACAAAGGAAAGGAAACTAAAGTCGCGACCTACGATATCCAAGACTTCCGAAAGAACTCGGATGTCACACCAGTCAGGGATATCGACACTCAGACCCAGTGAAAACACAGAGCCTAGGAGGTGCCCCTATGACCAAGAAACCCTGAAACAAGGAAAATGAATAAATGAAAGAGGGAAACTTGGTGGAATATCTTAGTGAAATGGTTAATTAGAGTTTAGTTCAATTACCAAGAGATTTGAGTATCCAGGTGAAAAGCCCCAATTTTACCCTAGGGTTTAATGCAGAAAATTGGGATCTAGGGCAAAACGGTGTAATTTACTGAAATTTGACACTCAAAATGATTGTTGGATGTAGGATTAGACAAATGAAAACAAAGCCAACAATACCCAGTTTACGGTTTTGGAAATACCCACTGCTCCCAAGGAGGTTGTTTTCCCCTAAGTAGTAGGCTAGTGCTTAGGATGGGAAAATGGAGTCCAATTGTGATGAAAATTGAAACTTAGGGGTTTTATGTTTATTCCAAAGTGGGTTTTAAGTTTTATAGCTCACCGCAAACCAGAATTTGCAGACCTAAGAAACGAGGGTTTTATAATTATGGAAGTGATGGGAAATGCATGCAAAAAATAAAAGGAGAAATTACCTATGAGACGTACCTGGATCTTGTAGATGACTTTAGAAATGATGAAGAATGCCACTTTCCTGTTCAAATGAGCCTTTTTGGAGAAGATCTTGATGTAGTTGAGCCACAGCTAGTCACACTAGCGCCTCCTTCAACCTACCAGATCAGTGAAAACCAAATGCTAAGGCAAACGAATGAGAATGCAGAATAAAGAAAAGATAGGAATTAAGAAATCATCAAGATAGAAATACTCCTTGATCCAGACACCCTAGAGCCGGGATGATGGTGAGTTCCCCCACAAAAATTCCCTCTCTCTCTCTCTTTAGCGCCCCTCCTTCAACCTGTAGATGAAATGGGCAAAGGAAAAAATACAAGATGGATCCCGAAGAAAAACTCATTGTAGAAGAGTAGCAATGCCAGTCACCAGATCATCAAATCATTTACAAGTTACACAAAAGAGTAATCCTAGATAAAAATCTCTTTATTCAAATTCCGGTGCCAAATCTCATGAATTACAATGGGGGGGTCACCTCTCTTAAATAGTTTCAGAGAGACGTAAACCCTAACTTACTCTTACATCCAACGGTTGAGATTAAAACACTATCAACGGTGGAGATCAACAATACATAACTCAACACATGGAACAAGTGACTAACTCAAAGAGGGGGCGCACTTTGCTTAAGGACACCTATCCTAAGTGAAAGTCACAATATAACATAAGATGTGACATGATAGCACATAGGAGGGGGTCACTAGGGGCTTAATTCACCCTAGGCCCCTTTACAGCTTCATAATACATGATATAACAATGAAATACATCAACGACCAAGTTGAGGGGGCGCCCCTTAGGGAGATTTCCTCACTGGCTGAGCCAATACAAAATAATCCAGACAAATGCAAACTGAAAACTGCTGGAGGACTGTCCGGGATGCTGAAACACATCATCTGTCAAAATTCCAAGCCATTTCCTTGACCCAAGAGGCCAAATCGATTTTTTCAATGAATTTTCTAGTTCATTTTTGCTGGTACAATCTTTGGAAAATGATAAACCCACCATAACTTTGTTCAGGGTGCAAACTGGGGCAAACTGATTGCTCTCGATGATCTGGAGACATAGAAGAATGGTATAAGTGACTACTCATAACCCCTGGAACACTGCTCTGCTTTAGTAGAACCTATCACACTGCCATCTAGAACAAGATTGGATCATTTGGCCAATAATTAAGTGATAATAATCACATATCAGGAGAACCGGGGCCAAACTCTCAAAACTAAAACCGCAATGTTGGTCCTGGGCATGTCTGGAACAAATATAGACCAAGTTGTTTTTTGAGTCACTGCCTTGGGAACCATGATTGACTTGGTCAACTAGGTTGACCAAGTCCAAGTACCAAAACTGAAGGTGAGAAACTATATCAATATGATCCTTTGAACATCCATGGTAATAAATGCTCCAATAATGAATATCAAAACCAAAGTTGAATAAGTTATTCATAATCATGGTGACAAATAATAATAATAATAGTAAGATGTATCTGTGCTTCTGAAGAATCTTGGAACTTTATGGAAGTCTGCTTGTTCATGCCATACTTACAAAGGGTAAACAATGTGCTACAGATGGGCGAGGATGGAGGAACAAGGTTAAGGCAAAAGGGAATGACTTTTAACTGACTTCGACTCAGTGATCTATCCGAATGATAAATAATACACTCAACCAAGGTGATGTGTATGACAGATAGCAATAGGGGATGGGAGTGTCTCACAAATGGATAAAGTACTTGGATATGCTTCCCTTAGACTCTAACAAGCTTTCCTTTGCACTTTAGTTGCAACATAGGTCAACCTTCAAAGGCAGGTGCCCTGGAAGCCTTCTCGGCTCCAATACTGACAAAGACTGGGCCTGTCCAAGCTAGTCTCACCTTGATGCCCTATGGGGGCACATGAGCCGAACACTATACAAGGAGTGAGTGCTCATCCTTTGACCATTAACTTTTCCAATACACTTTACATTTCACAAAATAGTAGCCAACCTACAAGGGCAGGTGCCCTGGAAAGCCTTTTGGGCTCCAGTAAATGACTAAGGCCTAGATCCGCTGCTAGCGAGCAGTCCATAGCCCCGACAGTTTTGCCTCTCCCTACCGCCCCTGTGGAGGGCAGATTGAGCCTTACATTATACAATGAATGAGTGCTCAAACCCTTGGCCACTGACTACCTTTTAAACATTTATAACTTTTGCATCCTTTAGATATAGATTTTATGCATTTCGATGCTTTAGTGTTTAGCTCCACTTTATGGTGGAGCACTTATTTTGAGTACTAAAGGAGACCTACCCAATGAACCCAACCACATTGGCCAAGCCACATACTTCATAGCCAGAGACATATAGCAACATGGAGTCTATCATACATAGGGGTCACAACGGGGAAATGATCTTCAATCTCACAAGTCCCAATTAGTCTAAGTCATGGAACAAAATCGAAGGTGGATGAACTGGATGGATGGGGACAAGTGACATGGAACCAACCTAGCACCAAGGTTTATAATTTGTACAAGCATGGCATGAGCAATAGTCTTCACATCAAATCCCTTGATTAGTCACAACACAAGTTAAAGCTACAATAGATATGAGCATAGGTCACCATAATCATCCTAACATGATAAGTATAGGTATCTGACATACATCATAGAGCAAAATCAAAACAAGGAAGTGTATACCTAATCTCACCAAATATACATGTCTCCAACTGATAAGCCCCTCTATAACTGTGTGTACGAACTCTAATCTGCTGCTCTACTACAATGAACTAGATCATCACCAAAAGCATCTCAATGGACCCCTGAATCCAGTCATGGCAAGGAAAATCCGATGAACAAGGCTCTGGAATAACTAAAGTTGTAAAGATCTATGCTAATACCCCATGCAAAAAATAGCCCGGAATAGAAAAAGAGACAAGTCTGTATGTTGCATCATGGTAGGCCAGCTGCAGAATGTATATGTGATAACATTTGGCTCCAACTGGGACAAGTGCTCTAATGAAGAGAGTGCTTGAGAAACTCAGAAATCTCTGGTCCGCAGGACCATCAACAACAAGCAATCCAGCACATCCAGTATTCTGCTTCCTTTCCGAGCATTATCTATTACCTATGCACATGGAAGCAAGAAATACCTAAGCAGGATGTATGGGAAAAAGATATGCGTAAAAATAAGTTGGCAGGAAATAAATGCCGAAAGTAAAGTTCTGAAAAGTAAATTCTAATCTACTCAATTCAAATGTGGTAAAAGACAAATACTGACACTACTCAGAAACTAGAAGACTCATGCATCAATCAAACAGAAGACAAACTCAAACTATTGCTCAAAGATCTTATTCCGTCCTACCTACTCTAGTTGAACCAATCAGACAAGTGCTAAGTAAAGTCATAAATCCAATGGAACCACTTGTTGAACGAATCTATTGAGCTTTCTTTACAGTTAATGACCCAACAAGCCAGAGATGGTTTAAAAGTAATGTAAATGAAAATTGAAACCATTCTAATTTGCTGTTTGAAATTCAAAGAAAGATCTAGACAATATGGAATGAAATCATGCCAAGGCTGAAATTGAATTTTTATAAACTCATCCATCAAGATATCGATAGGACCATAAAACGTATGCGAGTTCGTTCTCGATGGAAGAAGACAATATGACTCATGATTCAGCCAATCCAAACAGTTCTTTGTTTTCTCCTCTACCCTACTAGGACATTCAATTCTATTCACTCCAGAAAAAATGGGAGAATCAAATGGGGACAAGTTGTAATGTAATGAAACTATGAATGAGATCAAGCCCATTTGTTGTTCAAAATAGAGAAAAGATGAAATTGACCTTTATATACCTTCTCCAACCACCCATAAGAAAGATTTATAAATTGAAAAATATTATTCATCAAAGATGACTAAGAAGGGAAATGAAGCGCATTTTCTCCAATTATGTGACCATGTTTATACTCTTGACTAAAGATTTTGAAAAACGATTGATTGGAACCCAAACCCATACAAAAAGACTCAAAAATTTGGGACAGAAGGGCGGATTGAAAATTTTCTCCCAGGTGACATGGAATAGTTGATCTCAGTATTTGATTAGAGTAAAATGTTTTCAATTGAATTCCAGGAATGATTACAAGATTTGAAGCAAGGTCAGTATCCACACATTGAATCGACACTTCCTGATTAAGTAAATGAGGAATTTTATTAGGACAAGGATGTTCACTTACAATCATATCATAATTATCATGTGATTTATCTTCTTCCGAGATATGACCAAATTCTGAATCAAAATAATTGTCAACCAGGCCATGAGGATTTTCGATGAATTCACAAATGAGAGTGTCAACCATGGATGGGTCCTGGTAGTAATCATCTTGCTCTTTATTTGTGCCTTCTTGAGATAATGATGACAAGATTTTAATAAGTTCTCCTTCTATATCAATATCAAGGTCATAACCCAAAGGGTCGACATTTCCTCATCGTCATTGTCTTGTATCGAAAGGTCATTCAAAGGCATATTCATTGTTGGCTCAGGAGAGGAGGAATCAATTTGATAAGGAAAATCCTCAGTTATCTCATTATCGTTATCTTGATTATCTTTATCAGATTGTTCTTCAACAACATCATCATTATCTAGCTATATGGATTCGTCAATATTTTTACCCCATTCATCTCTTAATAACTTGGTGAACATGTCGTATCTAGTGATGGATCCAGGTGCTAACGCATATAACCAAAAATCGACATTACCTCCTAAGGATTCACCTAGGGCTCGCATATAGACATCTTGATGCTCTACGCCCAGGGATTCCATATAACACCAAAAAGCATCCAAGTGGCTTTCAATTAATTTGATTGAATTTGCATAAAACCGGGGCAACCCTTCACTGTAGCCTTTTGGCATAGGATGAGGTGCCCCATATACTTCAGAGAAGTCAAGACGAGATAGAAGCTTCCTTTTAAGGTTGGTTGGATTTTCCTTAATTTCATTGAAAAATTAGAGGAATAGATTCGAGTTCATTATGATTTATGGGATGGGTTCACTTCTTAGTGGAGTCGCGTTGTGGAGTCGCCAGGTGAACGAATTGCCGTGTTCACCGAAATGTAATGACGTAAGAGAGATAGAAACAATACAGTGATCGTGTTAAATTAAGCAATTGAAATGTGATCACTGGATTTAAAACCAGATGTGATATGAACGATTGTAAAGGTAAACGCATTCACAGGCACCAGAGGTACGTGTAATGAACCAAGGTAAGCCTCTACCTCCCCGGCTACGACGCCAAAAATGTTATCACGAATCTTGTAGTTGCCCCGTGAGATGATCTTATTCAGGACGACAGAGGAAAGGCGACTAAATTCGCGACCTACAATATCCAAGACTTCCAAAAGAACTCGGATGTCACACCAGCCAGGGATATCGACACTTCAGACCCAGTGAAAACACAGAGCCTAGGGGGTGTCCCTATGACCAAGAAACCCTAAAACAAGGAAAATGAATAAATGACAGAGGAAAACTTGGTGGAATCTCTTAATGAAATGGTTAATTAGAGTTTAGTTCAATTACCAAGAGATTTTGAGTATCCAGGTGAAAAGCCCCAATTTTACCCTAGGGTTTAATGTAGAAAATTGGGATCTAGGGCAAAACGGTGAAATTTACTGAAATTGGACACTCAAAATGATTGTTGGATGTAGGATTAGGAAAATGAAAGCAAAACCAACAATACCCAGTTTATGGTTTTGGAAATACCCACTCTTCCCAAGGAGGACGTTTTTCCCTAAGTAGTAGGCCAATGCTTAGGATGGGAAAATGGAGTCCGAATGTGATGAAAATTGAAACTTAGGGGTTTTATGTTTATTTGAAAGTGGGTTTTAAGTTTTATAGCTCGCCGCAAACCAGAACTTGCATATCTAAGAAACGAGGGTTTTATAATTTTGGAAGTGATGGGTGATGCATGCAGAAAATAAAAGGAGAAATTACGTGCGAGACGTACCTGGATCTTGTAGATGACTTCATAAATGATGAAGAATGCCACTTTCCCGTTCAAATGAGCCTTTTCGGAGAAGATCTTGATGTAGTTGAGCCACAGCCAGTCACCCTAGCACCTCCTCCAACCTGGCAGATCAGTGAAAATCAAATGATAAGGCAAACAAATGAGATCTGCAGAATAAAGAAAAGATAGGAAGTAATAAATCATCAAGATAGAAATACTCCCTCATCCGGACACCCTAGAGTCGGGACGATGGTGAGTTCCCCCACAAAAAATGCCCTCTGTCTCTCTCTAGCGCCCCTCCTTCAACCTGCAGATGAAATGGGCAAAGGAAAAAATACAAGAAGGATCTCAAACAAAAACTCAGTGTAGAAGAGTAGCAATGCCAGTCATCAGATCATCAAATCATTTACAAGATGCACAGAAGAGTAATCCCAGACAAAAATCTCTTTATTCAAATTTCGATGCCAAAGCATATGAATTACAATGGGGGGGTCACCTCTTTTAAATAGTTTTGTTATCCACTAATTCTGTACTTAGTGGATTTCCAGTGAGCCTCCAGAGTATTGAACAAGTACACTTATTCATGATTGGAGTTCAAAAGTCCGCCAACCTTTTTCTGGGAGTCTGTTCGAATTTTTTTTTAAATGCATGTTCATACCCCTTGGGGAAATTGTAAAAAATGTCCTAGCATTTAATTTTTTATAAAAGGTTCGGCTTCCCAGACTTAAGCATCAAGCCGACTAGCCCATAGTGTTTTCTCCCTTGGTTATTATTAGTCGTTGAACAAACGCCTAATAATTTTTGAGTTTTTTACTCACACGTCCAAAGCTGGGGTAGTCGTCTTGGTGTTTCGGCCTTGAGAGGTTATTAGAGCCTTCGTGTCAGTGTTTTTCAACATGCTAGGCATTCGAATTGAGTCGTATGGACATGTACTCGGTCCCCCCAGAGTTTCATCTGATTCCGAGAAAAAGTAATTTTTCTATTTTTAAGCCATTTTTAATGGTTTAAATGGAAAAATTCAAAGTGTAAAAAAAGTATGATCCAAAGTCCGTTTTTGGCGTGGTTGAGCTCATTTTCAATCCCGGAGCAGCACCTTTACCTCAGGGGCCACTTCCACTCTGTTTCAGGCAGCTAAAACATCCCAAAGGATGCCATTTGACTAATAGAGCACCAGAATGGCATTTAGATGCTAAATTTGGAGAAAATGCACAGAAGTCAAAGTTTTGAAAAGTAAAAAATTAATTAAAAAATGGTGAGAAGGTGACATGGCATGGGTCCCCCATGGATTTACTACCCTTTTTAAAGTTATAACTTTAAAAATTATAACTTTGGGTTATAATTTTGAAGCGATGATAAATATTAGAAGAAAGTGACGTGAGGGTGAAAGGCTCACGTTGGCATATGAAGGTTGCGATTGGTGGAATTGTGTGGACCCCTCTCCACATAAAAGGTATTAAATTTAAGCCATGGTTTATCACATGTATTCCCAAATGCATGCGATTTAGTTTATTGAAGATTGACATCAACTCTTGTGGAGCTCACGCTAGCGTGGAGGTGGGTGCAAATGGGGTGAGGGTGGACCCCTCCCCATGCTTTGATTTAAAAATAAAGTAAAGCATGATGCTTGGAAATAAAACCTATGATTCACGAACCTTTCATTAAATTGAGCGTGAAGGATGACTATTGTGCCGTACCATTCACGTGAAAGGAAGGATTGCACTTGTGGTTTGTTTGGTAAGTGATTGGGTGATGTGTCCTTTGGGGAGTTAGTTGGTAGGAGAGGTGGCATATACCTCTCCAGTTCCACTTCTGATTAGTTCAGTTCAACTCATTGAGACTCCTCTTCAACTCAGTTTAACTCCGGGTTGATCTTCAGCTGGTTGGTGCCCCCCCTGGGGCTGGGTTTTGGTATAAATAAGAGGTCTCTTCTCCATTTTCGGGTGGATGATAGAAGCAAAGGACCTTTGGTTGTATGATTGTAATTGTTTATCTTTCTTATGAATAAAGTTGAGTCTTTGGAAGACAATTTGATGGTGCAAGAATTTTCATGGTGAATGTGTGGTTTATAACCTAGGTGATATCTGTGTAGCTCCATTATTGTTTATGCAAGTTTTGTTAAATAGCTTAGAAGATTATATTCTAATCCATTGAGTAGGCATTTGAAGGTTCAATTTGCTTGCTTATGTGTAGTTATATAAGATCTAAGAGTTGCATTTTGTAGTCAACTATACTTATGCGCCTTTTGTTCTTGTTTAATTTACCATACTATATCTAATCACTTGCTTAAAGGTTTTTTGTAGCTTTGCAGATCACCAGACGAAGTAGAGATCGGAGCTCGGTTGGATCTTCTTTTTCTTCACTATATTTTTATGAATCTAATGTTTCTTGTTCCACAGGCTCTCTCCTTGCTCAAATTTGTTCAAGCTTGGGCTTGAGATCTTCTTTCTTCATCCTCAAAACTTCAAAAAATATTTCTTTCTAGTTACTTTTTACTTCATAACAAGTAGATCTAAAATTTAAATCTATCATTCTATCTCTTGTTATATAGATCTAAGAATTTCCAAGTTTATTTTATCAAAAGCTTAGATCTAGCCCTTTTTTTAGCTTTAGTACTTGAAGTAGTGTATTCTTCCTATCATTTGCAAGTACTATATCTTAAATTTTTATGCACTTTGAGCTAACATGCAAACCTTTTCTTGAGTTTTCTATTTGCTGGTTTTTATACTTATCTTTCAGGAAAGAGGAGTTTTGGAGGCGCATTCAAAGATTTGAACCACCAAAAAAAGGCTCCTTCCAACCCCTCTCCTTCTCTCGCATTTCTTCTTTACACATTCTTGTAAAAATTGTAAACTTTTTTTATCCTAATTCCAAAGGACAAAAAGTATCCCTCAAAAGAAAAAAGATATTGTAAACAAGTTAATAAAGAGCAAGTGAGAAAAAGGCTCCCACACCCCACTTCCCCCATTTGGGGGAAGCCTGTATCTTCCATTGTCCATTTTCGCATTTTCTTTGCTTTATACCTGCACAATAATTTCTTAGAGTAGAATAGGAAGAGTTAGTTTTATTGTTGTAAAAGTTTGCTCAATCTCGATTTGCTAGTATAGTTTGCTTCATTGTTTTTTAAAGCTTTCTTGTTTTTATATAAATTGTTAAAAAAGAATCTGAAGTCTCTTGAATCTCACTGAAAAGTGGATCAAAAGCACTCTCTATAGGAAAGGTTTTCTTTTTCTTTTTAGATTCCTTGTCTTTTATATAAATTGTTAAAAGAAAAAGAACATAAAATCTCTTGAATTTCACCGAAAGGTGGATCAAGAGTGCTCTCTGCCGGAGAGTTTGTTGTTGAGTTTTAGTTCATTTACTTCAACATCTTTTGCTTTTTTCATAAATCTCTTGACTCTTGCCATAAGGCGGATCAAGAGTGCTCTCTATCGGAGAGTTTTTCAATGGTTCTTGTTCACAATTCTTAAAGTTTGAATTTACAATTTACTACACTGTGTATGCTCTACCCACTTGTGGGATACCCAGAAGCAGTTGTAGACTTTTTAATCTTCACATTCTAATCCAATTCAACCATAAATAAAACACTCTCCCAAGAAAACCAACAAAAATCCGGCGTTGATCGCGAATAGTTGAAAGTGGGCAAATTCTGCCTGGGGATGCGGGAACCACTGTATCGAGACCTTAAAAGCACAGTTAGGCTACATCCTTGTTGGTGCAGTGTTGAACACCTCTTTAGAGACTCCAGACAACCCACATGTCCTTGTACGTAACCACTTAGACATTTTCCGGACATATCTCCAGTACCGAAAGGTATATCTTGGAGATCCCCTTCCCCTTTAATAATCAACTTCACCTTTAAAATTTACACTAAGATTTACCAAGAACACTTGCAAAACAATCTCAAGCACTCCATCTGGCACTGGTCTCATTCATTTGCTTATTATCTATCTGGATCACTTTTTCATCTATTTTCGTTTCATATTATGGATGCTTTACTTTGAAACTGTGATTGTCAAATGGTTGTGTATCTGTAATTCTATTGCAAGTACTTAATTGGTTCTTTTATTGTAAGTCTCTTTCAAAAAACTCCTAAAAAACACCCATCCGCATCATATACCAAAAAACACTTTTAAAACACAAGAGCCTTAAAAACTCTTTGTAGGGACTACCCCCCTTGGCTTCGTTAGGAGTTTGCCTAAATGGAGGATTCGGGATCAGGTGACAGCACCTAACTCTTTGCTTGCCCCCAAGGCCATATCTTTCCCGCTCGGGAAACAACTTTTCGAAAGATTTCTGCTAACGGTGTGCACATCGGCGGGAAACAAGTTTGAGGGAGACGTAAACCCTAACTTACTTTTACATCCAACAGTTGATATTAAAACATCATCAACGGTGGAGATCAGCAATACATAAATCAACACATGGATCAAGTGACTAAGTCAAAGAGAGGGCGCACGTTGCTCAAGGACGCCTATCCTAAGTGAAAGTCACAATATAACATAAGATGTGACATGATAGTACATAGGAGGGGGTCACTAGGGGCTTAGTTCACCCTAGGCCTCTTTACAACTTCATAATAAATGATATAACAATGAAATACATCAAAGGCCAAGTTGAAGGGGTGCCCTTTTAAGGGCTTTCCTCACTGGCTGAGCCAATACAAAATAATCCGGATATCTGCTGACTGAAAACTATTGGAGGACTGTCCGGGATGTTGAAACACATCATCTGTCAAAATTCCAAGCCATTTCCTTGACCCTGGAAGCCAAATCGATTTTTTCAGTGATTTTTCTAGTTCATTTTTGTTGGTACGATCTCTGGAAAATGATAAATCCACCATAACTCTGTCCAGGGTGCAAACTGGGGCAAACTGACTGCTCTGGATGATCTTGAGACATAAAAGAATGGTATAAGTGACTACTCATACCCCCTAGAACACTGCTCTGCTTTAGGAGAACCCATCATACTGCCATCTGGAATAAAATTTGATCATTTGGCCAATAATCACTTATCAGGAGGACCGGGGCCAAACTCTCAAAACTGAAACCGCAGTATTGGTCCTGGGCATGTCTGGAACAAATATAGGCCAAGTTGTTTTTTGAGTCACTGCCTTGGGAACCATGATTGACTTGGTCAATTGGGTTGACCAAGTCCAAGTACCCAAACTGAAGGTGAGAAACTGTATCTATATGATCCTGTGAACATCCAGGGTAAGAAATGCTCCAATAATGTATATCAAAACCAAAGTTGAATCAGTTATTCATAATCATGGTGACAAATAATAATAATAATAATAGTAAGATGTACCTGTGCTTTTGAAGAATCTCAGAACTTTATGGAAGTCTGCTTGTTCATGCCATACTTAAAAAGGGTAAACAATGTGCTACAGAGGGGTGAGGATGGAGGAACAAGGTTAAGGCAAAAGGGAATGACTTTTAACTGAATTCGACTCAGTGATCTATCTGAATGATAAATAATACACTCAACCAAGGTGACATGTGTATGACAGATAGCAATAGGGGATGGGAGTGTCTCACAAATGGATAAAGTACTTGGATATGCTTCCCTTAGACTCTAACAAGCTTTCCTTTGCACTTTGATTGCAACATAGGTCAACCTTCAAAGGCAGGTGCCCTGGAAGCCTTCTGGGCTCCAGTACTAACAAAGACTCGACCTTTGCAAGCTAGTCTCAGCCTGATGCACTATGGGTGCACATGAGCCGAACACTATACAAGGAGTGAGTGCTCATCCTTTGACCATTATCTTTTCCAATACACTTTACATTTCACAAGATAGTAGCGAGCCTACAAGGGCAGGTGCCCTGGAAAGCCTTTTGGGCTCCAGCAAATGACTAAGGACTAGATCCGTTGCCAGCGAGCATTCCATAGCCCCGACGGGTTTGCCTCTCCCTGCTGCCCCTGTGGAGGGTAGATTGAACCTTACATTATACAATGAATGAGTGCTCAAACCCTTGGCCACTGACTACTTTTAAACATTTATAACTTTTGCATTTGTTATCATGAATTGTTAATATCCCAAATCCCGATATTTTCTAATTCTAAGCAAATATGATGATACAACCAGGCATGCAAACTGCCATGCAAAATTCCCTATTTTATAGAAAAAATTAGGGTTAGGGTTTGTAGGATAGAATGAACACTTACCACTGATAAGCTGGCTGGACTGCTCCTGAGAGAGTATGCATGCATCAAGAGCTGAATCGGAGGTGAACTGATATCTTCTGCTTCCGGTGATACCCCAACAGCACGAACCCCAGATCAGCTAAGGGTGACGTTTTCAGTGAAGGAGATGTCCGATGAAGCTGCTGATTTGCAAAACTGATAGCCTTTCTGTGCCAGAGAGAATGCCTGGCACATGCAGAGTTTCTGAGGTCTCTAGGCAGGCTAGCGAATTGTTCCAGAGGTCCAGCTGCTCACGTCCCCCTGATCCCGAAATAGCTGATAACTGCTCCGGATGAGCACGATCGGATCTGATAATCACCGGGTACTGGAGTAAGATGCCGATGATGAGAATGGTGCCTTGGTTTTGAAGTAAAACTGAGATCTGAAGACCCAACGAATGATTAGGGATTTCTGGCTTAAAACCCCCTTACGGTTGCACATGTTCCCTTGCAACAATCTCTACTGTATACTGGATAACTATGAATGAATGGAAGAGCAAAATGGTGAACCTATATGGCTTACCCTAAATGAGACTAGGGCAGATATCTCACTGCCGAAACCCCGCTAGTTGAAGACGCCGTCTCCAACCCCAACTATTGTGCTGCTATTCAAGAGCTCCAAAATAATAATCATCAAAAGTAAGTCTCCTTTCACTTTATCTTCCTTTTATAACTTTCAACTGCGAAAACCCTAATCGTTGACCTAATTAGGTCACTTTATTTTCTAATTTGCAGTTGACTTGCATGCATGCGCATGGAGACTTAAATGAGTGCATGCATCATTAAATAATGCTTAGATGGCATGCATGATGGTGGCCTTTGGCCCCGGTGGTCCTTCTTGACCTAATGATGATGCCCTAGATATTCTATAGATGGCATCAGTCTTTAGATGATTCCCTAACTGTCAGTAACCGCTCGAACCCACAGGAATCACATAGGTTAGCGGTTTTGGGCCTCAAGGCCTAATCAGATGAGGACATTACAAGATTACATCCCTCATGTACATGTAGAGACTTTCAAACACTACACAACACACATCAAGTGGTACAACATCTACCTCCACTTCATCAATATAATTTGTACTTATAGCAAATTTGATCTTACATTGCTTAGTGACCCTAATCTTTGCATCCTTATTTACCCAACCCAATGGATATGGGTGAGTATAGTCATGAACTTCCAATCTAAGCTTTCTAACTCGATATTTTGTTATGGGGTTGACCTGTGAACCAAAATCAAATAGAGAATTCACCTTTGTCTTCTTAACCTGGATCTTAATATGGAAGCATTTAGTCATCTCCTTCTCTTCCTTAACATGGAGGCTACTCAGATTCACCCTCTTCTGTGTTACCTCACAGAATAGCACCCCTCGGACTAGGGCACGACGGACGGTGCTAAGATAGGCAACTTTTCAGGAGATGCACCCATTTTTCTCCTCAGTGCACTCTCCTCTTTCTTTAGGCCTGCTCCTTGGGCCACGAGAGGCTTCCCAAGTATGAGGTAAAAATAGAACTATAAGATATGCAACAAGAACAATTCTATCTTTACAAGCCCTTCCAACTGTATTAGTAGACCAGTGCCTTATTGGAGTCAACAAGATATGCAATAAACACCCTATGACTAAGAATGTTTAGGAGCAAAAAAAATTACGTTGATTGATTAAAAAGGTAAATCATTTTTTTGCAGTAAAAACCAACAACATAAACTTGGAAGAAAACCCAAAATTGACCATAGAAACACCCCGAAAAATACTTATCAGCGATCAGCAACTCGAGGAGACTCAATCCACCCAAGGAGCACTTATTTTGACGAATGAATGCTATGTTTTGGGATTGATTTCACTTTCACATCTATAATTTCCTACAATATTGGTTGAACAACTTAATTTGGTACTTCAAAACCCCCCTAGGTCAACCTCGGATGACTTGGAAATGAACTAGGAACCTTTTGCAATCATTAGGGCTTAATCTTCCTGTCAAAAAGGGCTTATAGAACACCTGTACCATATCTGCAATAACCTTTAGAGAGTGACGTCACCTTCCTTAGGGCTAACATCACCCCTTTTTTAAGTTTTTATAGCTGCAAAACAACTTGTTATTGGATTTTTTCACTTTTTTTATGGATTTTTTCGCAATATAACTTCAGAAATTTATTGCTGTGGTAACTACTTCAGAAATTAAACGAGTAGAGAATTTCAATAGTTAAAAATAAATATATTTGAATTTTTCAACAGAATATTTTATTTTTAGGGTTTTATATTTTTTATTCGTTTTGTAGTTTTTCAAATATATAATACAAGGAATTTTGTAAAAAAGAGAGGTGAAGATGAGGGAATAAGACCTAGGTCTCGTTCCTTTTGGGCATCGAGAAACCAGGGTTGATGTTTCTCCCAAGAATTAGCAATTCAATATTTGTATGAACTAGGGCAAAGATAAGAAACCCTAGGTTGTGTTAGCTTTGACCTAGTTAGTGCAAAGAAAGATGCCAAGGCCCAACACAAGAGACCTTGATGTCTCACTCACAAGACTATATTATTATGTATAAATACCCTAGGTCACCCTTACCTTGGATGCCTCCGACAGTGCAAGACAAGAGACTCGGATATCTTACCACAATTGAGGAGAAAAGATAAAAGATTAACATTCCAAGAATATTTCCACCTTAGACAGGCCTTGAAAGATAGTAAAGAGACCTCATGCATCAAATTTATCCTTAAAAAACCCTAGAACTTACCAAGAAAGGAGGTGTAGCTCATGTACATAAGAAGAAAATGAAAAAGTATATTATTTGATCCCATGTTCTTCATTACAAATGAGGAGTTGATTTATTTATACTTGAAAAGGCTAATTTAATCCTCCTTGAAGCTGACCTACCAAGTTTTTCTTTAAATTGATTTTAAATGATCTTTTAGGGTTTGTCACCTACAATCTGGGGACTAGACCTCATAAAACATAAAATAATGATAAATATGATGAAGTGCTTCAAATTGATGATGAGTTGATCTTAAAAGGAGGATGACATGCCCCATTTAACACCAACATTTGTCTTTTGCCCTCAACGCCCTCCTTCTCAAATTGGTACAATCTCTTCTTGCTTGCTTGGAAAGTGGACGATTTGCTCTTGAACTCCAAGATAACCAAGAGGGAGGGAGGGAGGGAGGGAGGGAGGGATGATACAACAAAAATAGGTCCAAGGGGGTCTCAATGAGGTGTGCTAAGACAGGTATGACAACCCTTACAAACGCAATCACCGCCACAAAACATAAAACCATACATGTGGGTAGGAGCCCCAAGCCATGTGTCCTAATGGATTCATCCCAAGGTGCACCGAAACACCCACCCAGGGCATAAATGCCCAACATGATGAAGGACTTCCACCCTTCAAGGGGTAGTCAGTAGAGGCACTAAGCCAGCACTCCTTAAAATGAGAACCAAGAGGACATGCCATGACCAAACCAAGGGTTATAAGCCCCGCTAGACTAACACTTTTACATAACCAAGCCCCAACTTGACCTTTACAATGGCAAAAAGACCCCCCTCTTGGCACATCTGGTAGGGTGCACCGCAAAGGTTCTAGAGGGTTGTTATCCACTAAGTTGTACTTAGGTGGGTTTCCAGTGAGTTGACAAAGTTGTGAACAAGTCACTTGTTCTTTATCAATGATCAGAAGTTCAGAAGCCTTTTCAGGGCCAATTTTGGTCCCTTTTTAAATTGTTTGCATGTTTGTACCCTGCGGGGAAATTGTAACAAATTGACATAGCATGATGAATTTTTGTAACAGGATTGGCCAACTTAGACTTAGCTATCAATGCGTTACTCTAAAGTGTCTTTTCCTTGTCAATTATATGTTGCTTGTCAGCGACATATAATTTCTGAGTTTTTCACTCAAACCTCCAAAGTTGGAGTTATCGCCTTGGTGGTTAAGCATTATGAGGTTATTAGAGTCTATGTGTCTACGTATATTACCATGCTAGTTAACATTTTTTAGTCATATGAACATGCACTAAGTCCCCCCTAAAAAAAAATTAATTTTTGAGAATAAAATTTTTTTTCGTAAAACGGGTCAATTTTGTAATGTTTTAATTGTAAAAATTCAAAGTGTTATAAAAAAAGTGGTTATGAGGTGGAATTGGACATGGGGGTGCTCGTTTTCTAACTCAGAGCCCCCACTATACCTCTAAACCCACTTTTCAAAGTATTTGAGTGATTATTTATCACTTAAAAAATAATTCTCTCGAAAATGTCAAAAAAGACCAAATAAATGGCCAAAAAGACATAAAAAAGACAAAAAATTAGCATTCCTAAATAAATGGAAACATGTTTGAGACAAGTCTGCAAAGGTGGCTCAGATAACTAGTGATCAAATTGAGTTAAGTGAACATCAATCAACATCAAATCATGAAGAGCTGAGTTAGCTCCATAATAAAGGGGGCGCATCTCTCTCAAGGAGGGCGCATTAGTCCTATTGGCACTTGGTCATTGGTTGGGTGGGAATCCCAATAAGGGAGGGTGCACCTCATGAGATGTGGCGCCCATCCCATGAAGAGAGATATCAACCAAATCCCACTTGTCTCTCAATAACTCGCTCTCATCTCCAATTAACTCCCTCTTGAGATGTGCCCCCCTAGGCCTCTCTTGGGCTATAAAAGCAGGCTCTTTCTCTCTTATTTTTCATGGTTGGAGAGGACCGAAAGGCTTCTTAGTTTTGTAATTGTTATTTGTAATATCATTTGCAATAAGAAGGATTTGGAGGCAGATCTGTGGTGTAATGCTTTTCATGTGTGGATGTTGATTGTCAAATGCTTATGAGGTAATATTTAGTTAGTTGCACTTCTTTTGTTATAAGCTTGTAGATGTTTTCTAGCTTAGAAGGCTATTACTAGCCCATAGAGCAAGCATTTGTAGCTTCAAGTTGCTTGTTTGTGCTTTGTTATTAGAGATTTAGAGTAGCAAACTGTAGTCAGTAATATCGATGCTCTCTTAGTTTATTTTAATGAATCACACTAGATTTAACCTCGCTTGTGCAAGGTTTTGTGTAGATGTGCAGGATGCCATCTTGAAGAAGGAGTTGAGCTCGGTTGCATCCTCCTCATCTTCAAGATCTTTTCAATGACATAGTCCCTCGATGTTCCACCAAAGCAGACTCCACGACACAACATTCCCAGGCTTTCATCACTCTTTCTATCTCTCTCCTTCATCTCTGTTCAAACTTTCCTTGATTACAGTTATTTTTGTACATGCTTAATTAAATTAGTTTACTTTTTAAAAGAACATCTAAAAGGCTGATTTATTTAAGTATATTGCTAGAACCAAGTCTTAAAGCTCTATTTTGAGTAGATCTAGATTGCTTTAAGTACTTATGCTTATTGTCTTTTCAAGTACTTAACATTTTAAGCTTCTAATGCTTTATTTGACACATTCGGTGCATTTCAGGTAGCTGATTTTAATTTTTTCTCGCCATGACAGGAAGAAGTGTTGCTAGAAAATCGAAGATCTAGGCCATCCAACGCATCCTAGACCAATATTCTTCTATCCTACTTCATTTCTAAAACTTGTAAAGCCTTTGGATCCAGATCTTTAAGGACCAAAGACATCCACCTTCAATCAGTAACATTAATAAAAGAAAAGCAAGTGGGTTACTCAGCGCCCGCACTCCATCCCCCCTAGGGGGGTTTGTGTCACCTGCTTTATGGTTTGCTTTTTTGTATCATTATTTTGCTATTAACTTTAGATTAGTTTCAATTTTGCTTTTAATTAGTTTAGTTTTATTTCAATTTCATTTGTAATTTACGAAGTAACGAACCCGACCTTGCTTTCCCAAAGTACCGAAAGGGAAAAGAGATTCTTGGCCTTTAGTAATTAGCAGAACATTTGTTTATCTTTGCAATTTTCTTTTCGTTTAATTGGAACGAATACTTTGCACAAATCTATGTGTATGCTCTTGTTCATCGTAGGCTTTCCTGAGCTTTGGGAGTCTGGGACAACCAGAAACAGGATTTGTTGTACTCAATAAACTTTCACGTCTAATCAACAACTCACATTTAATAAAAGCTAAAACTCCAATTAAGGACAGAAATCCAGGATCTTTCCTTTGCCTTTGCCTTTGTGGGCAAATTTCACAGAGAATCCAGGAACAACTAGATAGTGACCGCAGGGCCCTATCAGGATACACCCTTGTTTGGTGTAGTGTTGGATACATCCCCGCGACTCCTATCTAGCCCACATTTTCTCGTGTGGAACCACATTCGTCAAATCCGGACTTTGTTCCTCGTATGTCACGGTATATCAAAACTCCCTTCCCTTCTAATCCACTGATACATAATAATCAAAACTGACCAAGACAATTGCAAAACATTTCCCTTTATAACACTATTTGAGTCCATTGGCATTGGTCCACTTGCAATGATTATTTTTTTGCTTAAGTGAATATTTAGTGTTGGATGGAATACATTGTGTTATGTTGTTGAAGTTATTTAATTTCTTGCAAGTCTTGTTTCAGTAATCTTTCATTTTCAAACTCCTAGTTCAATTTCACCCTCGTAACTTAGCTTAAAGCCTTAGTTTCTTTTCTTAGGGACCACCCCCTTGGCTTCGCTAGGAGTTGACCTAGACAAAGGAGTTGAGTGTTGAGTGACAGTATCTCAACACAAGACTTTCCCCCAAGGACACACCCAATGGCTTGAAGATTTCTGCCATGCTAACCTCGAGGTGCGTATCTGGTGAAAAACAAGGGTAACATTCTACAACGTAGTACATACAATATTTTCATCTACATCTCAACTTCTCTCTACCTGGTTTCTTGAATCCATGGCTAGTATGTTCTCCTTGGCATCCTTCTTGTGCTTCTTTAGATTCATCTTAAAATGTAGCTTCCAACACTTAGATTTGGTGTGACCATAGGTATCACAATGGTTGCAGTGGTTGTCTGTATCCTTGCACTAATGTGTAGTGGTTGTTGTCTTCTTATCCTTTCCTTTCCACTTCTTTCCCTCCTTGGAAGCATCTTAGGGTCTTTATGCTTAGAACCACTTGGTTGTCCTTTAGTCTTACCCATATTCTCCAGGTATTGTGCTTGTACACAAGCCTCATCAACTATCCTAGGCTTGAAGAGCATCACTTGCCTTTGTAAATGACTATATAAACCACTCAAATACTTGTGTGCATCCAAGTTCTTAGGAGATATACCCAACAAAATGGCCATTTTTTTAAACTCGATGGCGTACTCTTGCACACTCCACCCATGCTTTTGCCAGAAGTATTGCCAATAGATACATTGGTCCTCTTCATACTCAATAGGATAGAATTGGGACTTAGTGAGGGTTTTAAACACCTCCCACTTAGTTACTAGGGGATCACCCTCGAGCCAAAGCATCTCCATGTGACTTTCGCACCAAGTTTGGGCATGGCCCTCTAACTTTAGTTAGGCAAATGAAAAAATTTTCTCTTCTCCTATATTATGAACACTAAAATAAACTTTTAAATGTTGCAACCATTGATTCAACTTAACGACGTCAATCTCAACTTGGAGGGTTTGATGTCCACTTTCCTCTCCACTTTAAACCAAGATTGGGAAAAAGAGGCAGCATTGGAACTTTGTAATGTCCCAAACTGATATTTTCCGGTTTATGGGTATACTGTAGATGGCTAAAAGATTTACTCCTTAATCAAATAGGAAGTCAAACCCCGAACTTTGCATGCATGCAGTTGCATGCAAATATGTGCCCTAGAAAAATACGGAGATGCTATAAAATAGGAGAAATCAATGCTTGTACATACCAGTATATAGATCAAATAAATAAGTTGCTGCTGGGAGCCCGAATGATGTGCTTGCTTTGTCTCTGATCACGGTGACACGATGTGACGGTGAAACCCTCTGGCTAGATGAATAATCAACCTCTCGGAATAACTGTTGAATGTAACCTGATGATGAAGTAGTGCTGAACCTGTACGATCCAACCTGATGATGAACTAGGGTAGATAGATTTCACTGCCGAAATACACCAGTTAGCTAAGCATGTGCTCAACCCCAACTTAGCTCGCCGAGCTCTCCAATTCGACTCCACAAATCAAATATCACATACGTAACTTCTCCATTCACTTTATCTTTCTTTTATAACTTTCAACTGCGAAAACCCTAACTTTTGACCTAATTAGGTCAGTTTAACTTCTAATTTGCAGTTGACTTGCATGCATGCGCCTGGAGACTTAATTGGGTGCATGCATCATTAAATAATGCTCAAATGTCATGCATGCAGGTGGCCTTTGGCTCTGGTGGCCCTCTTCAACCCAATGGTGATATAATATTGATGCCCTAGATCTTCTGTAGATGGCATCAGTCTTCAGCTGATTCCCTGACTGTCAGTACCCGCTCGAACCCACAGGAATCACATAGGTTAGCGGGTTGGTCCTGAATGCCTAGGCAAAAGAGGACATTACAATCCTCCTCGCTCGAATTTGCTTGTCCTCAAGCAACTGTAAATCTGGGTGCTGTAATACCTGTTCTGTCTCCCAAGTGGCCTCCTCTATAGGCAGATCTTTCCATTGAACCAAGTAGTCTCTGATGATTTTGTTCCTCAGTTTCCGCTCTCGCACCTCTAGGATGCGCTCTGGAATCAGAATCAATTGCCCCTCATCATCAAGGGGGGGGCAGCTCTCAAATCCCCTATCTAGAGGTCGACCTACTAGACGGTCTCCGAATACTACTGGATGTTGTGTGGCCTTATCTAGTGGTTTCCTGAAGGTAATAAAACACTCTGCTGCTCCCTCAATATCTCCCTATCGGAGTACTGCCTCCATCCTGTGTGATGTCACTGGCATGGGAGGATAGGTATTCATCCCTCTCAATACTACCTTTTGCCCCTCGGCTCCTATGAACTCCATCTCCATGGTCTGGTAGTTTGTGGAATACTTCCCTCGGGAATACATCCACTGAACTCCTAACACCACCTTCATGTTAGGTACATCTACCACATAGAATGTCTCCATCACTGTATAATTCCCAAGTGTTACTGTTAATTGAGGAATCCTCTGCCTACACTCCATGGTGTGACTTGCTGCAGCTACTGAAAACCCATCAAAACTCTCAATCTGGATGTCTCTCCTTTTAACCCATGCAACATCAATAAAGTTGTGGGATGCCCCACCATCTATCAGCACTCCCACTCTGTGGCCCTGTACGGTACCTCTGATTCGGAGAGTGTGGAATCTAGGAACCCCCGTCACGGTAGCAATGGTACCTCTTGAGGGCGGCAACTCCCTAACTGTCTCTGGTGTCTCTCTGTACTCCTGATCCGGATAATCATCATCCTCCCTATTGTCAGAATAGGCCTCTATGTAGTAAGCCTTTCCCTTCCCTGAACATCTATGACCGGGTACCCATGGTTCCTGGCAAGTGAAACATAACTTTTTTCTTCTAAGGTCCTGTCAGGTATTATTGTCCATCCATTCTTTCTTGGGCCATTCTTTCTGGACGGGTTTCCTCTCTTCGTCTTCAATAGGGGAATTGGTTTTGGGAGGAAGCCTAATCTTGGATACTACATCCTGTAAATCTCTAGTCCGTCTGATGGCATCTGCTAGGGTGGTGGGCCTATAAGACTTGACCCATCCCGGTAAGGGTTTAGTGAGAGCCTCAGTGAGCAACATAATCAACCTGCTCTCTGATATATCTGTCACCATGACTGCTATCCTTTGAAACTCTGAAATAAATGCATCTGCACTACCTGTCTGCTTGAGCTGTGCCAGCTCTCTAAAGTGTACCTCAGGATCCTTCCGATCAAACCGCTCAATGAGCCTCTGTGTAAAATCTGGGTACGATGTGATGGTGTTGTGACCCGGTGTCACTAACCCGTGATACCACCACTCATGTGCTTCTCCATCCAAATGCAAGGTAGCCAATTTAATGGCATTTGTCTCAATCATGGGGTTGAGCTGGAAGTATGTATCCAACTTCTATACCCAATTCCTGGCTAGGCCACCCCGAGTGCCCTCAAAGGTAGGGATAGTCAGTTTCCCTACAATGCGTTGTAACTCATAGTTATGGGTAAATGGCCTATTGTAAGCTTTGGGTTTGTTCTTACTTTTAAAGTGGCAGAAGTCAGTGAAGGTCATGGCTGAATGGAAGTCCTCTCCTAAAGCTCTATATTCTCTCAGATAGGCACTCATGGGTTCTTCTGGTTCTGCTTGTGCTAGAGGCACTACAGTTGGACTATCTAAGAATTGAGGCATGGTAGGTCGAAAGAGCTTGTGTATATGGGGATGGCTCTGCATGTTGGTATATAAGTACTCCCTACTACTGCTGGTGGATACCCTATCACTGTTGGGAAATAAGGGACTGTGTGGGGTGGGCCCATTCTTCTCAGTCATTTGCCTGAAGGTGCTCATCATTTCTTTTTGCCCAGTGGTGAGTTCTTTTATGGCTGATATGAGACTATTGAAAGCTATTTTATCATCATCGGCCATTGTTTCTTTGCCTTTTTCAAACTGATACTCTCTATTCCCCAAATCTATGTCCTCTAACTCCTCTTCTCTATCTCTATTCTTCTGTCTCCTGTGAGTAATGTTGTATGGGTATCCTGGATTCATTTATAATTTTTGCATGCCCTCAACTGGCAAGACTGATAACATATAATATTTCAGACTAAAAATGTAAATCAAATGTAACCACAGTACTTCCATGCGTAGTGAACCGGTCCTCTTATGCAGACTTTTGGACGAATTCTTCTTTGCAGCTACAGGCGGAAAAATACAGCATACATTTTTCGTGTGCTACCGGTACTTGAGAGCTATGATCGTGCTTACAATAACATGGTTCGTGTACAACAGTTGGCGGAGTTGGAAGATGTAATAGATTATTACACAAATCGCAACTTGATTAGATTGCCCCGATTCGATTCTTTTAGAAAATAAATGTTTATAAAGTGCATTACCCAGTACCACCAATGATGTCAGTAAATTCCCAACTATAGAACCCCAACGGGCTACCTGTCAGCAGGTAAAATATGAGTAATCCGCAACAGCTTTTAGGAATCTGGTACCAAAAGGATCACAATCTTGTCAGTGTATCCCTTGATAAAATAGCTAAATCCCTTTTTGGACCGAAATTTGCAGTTTTTTTGAGCCCATTTTCTTTGTCAACCAGCAAAAAGAGAGGCTTCAAGTATATATGTAGCAAAATTACCAACGTCAGCAAACCCTCAGCACCTGAAAGATCTGTTCATGGGAACCTGCACTGTAATTTAATCCAACTATAGACCCCCTAAGACTGCTCCCGTATCCCTCACTGAACCCGTAAAAATGCACGCTGAATCACCTTTAGAATCTTCTTCAACTTCCAAACAGTCCAAGATACAGGTCGCTGCCACTGAAAAATATTGACTCCGCTTCTGAAGTGTGTCAAATCTTGAAATGCTTAAAGATTTTTCTCCTGCCTCGCATAATTCCAACAATCAAACCGCCGCAACACAAAAACAGGCCGAAATAATGTCTTTGCGGAGCTCCACCGCTTCACGTAAAGGAGAAAGCATAAACGCCACCGCCAACCCGCACCTCTGGCGCCCGAGACGGCGAGATTTTCTGGGGAAAATTTGTTCAAAGTCTTCCCAAAAAGGTCCAAAATAATTTCCCTGTCGACCTTACAAACCCTTGAAAATATATTCAAGCGAGGTATCCAACACTTGAGCTTTCCTGCCGAATTCTCGTTCTAGAAGGACAAAACGCCAGTATTTCAAATTGTGGTTAGGGAGTGTGAATTGAAGAAAAACGAATGCCACCAGGCCTGGATGTCCCTCAATGACTCCAACCGTCAAACTTAAATGTAGACATGAAATGGAAACCCTCAATAGATTCCCATTCAGGCTGGCAAGAAAACCAGCTCTGATACCACTGTAATATCCCAAACTGATATTTTCCGGTTTATGGGTATACTGTAGATGGCTAAAAGATTTACTCCTTAATCAAATAGGAAGGCAAACCCCGAACTTTGCATGCATGCAATTGCATGCAAATATGTGCCCTAGAAAAATACGGAGATGCTATAAAATAGGAGAAATCAATGCTTGTACATACCAGTATATAGATAAAAAAAATAAGCTGCTCCTGGGAGCCCGGATGATGTGCTTGCTTTGTCTCTGATCACGGTGACACGATGTGACGGTGAAACCCTCTGGATGGATGAATAATCAACCTCCCGGAATAACTGCAGAATGTAACCTGATGATGAACTAGTGCTGAACCTGTATGATCCAACCTGATGATGAACTAGGGCAGATAGATTTCACTGTCGAAATACACCAGTTAGCTGAGCATGCGCTCAACCCCAACTTAGCTCGTCGAGCTCTCCAATTCGACTCCACAAATCAATTATCATGTAAGTAACTTCTCCATTCACTTTATCTTTCTTTTATAACTTTCAACTGTGAAAACCCTAATTTTTTACCTAATTAGGTCAATTTAACTTCTAATTTGCAGTTGACTTGCATGCATGCGCCTGGAGACTTAATCGGGTGCATGCATCATTAAATAACGCTCAAATGTCATGCATGCAGGTGGCCTTTGGCTCTGGTGGCCCTCTTCGACCCAATGGTGATATAATATTGATGCCCTAGATCTTCTGTAGATGGCATCAGTCTTCAACTGATTCCCTGACTGTCAGTACCCGCTCGAACCCATAGGAATCACATAGGTTAGCGGGTTGGTCCTTAATGCCTAGGCAAAAGAGGATATTACAAACTTTGTCTCTCTTTCTCAGGCTCAATTTTTTACTCCTTTTCTAGGTCTTCATTGTCTCCATATTTCAAGTTCAATCCAGCTTCTGAGTTAGAGCTACCAAACTCCCCAAAAGGTCCAAACTTGTTCTCTAGAGCCACCATGAGAATGGCCATGCTACGAGAGATATCAATGACTTGTGTTTCTTGTTAAACTAGTAGCAACAAGGAAGATCTTCTTGCATGCATGTGTTCTTGCATGCAGAAGACTTAAATTAGGAAACCAGTTGTATTTAATTTACTTTTCCTAAGTTTACTTTGGAAAATAAATTAAAGTGATGTAAATTAACTTTAGTGAACCACTAGTTAAAGTGAAAGTGAAATTAGGGTTTTCACTTTACCGAAAGTTATAAAAGAAAGATCAATTGGTGGAGAGAACACACACACTTGTATTCCGACAAAGACAGGATACAGACAAGGAAAGAAAGTCAGACAGAGGATTTAGCCGAGAAGACGGAGGAGCGAGCAGCAGGATCATCGAGCTTCGTACAGCTGGGTCATACACTCACATAGGAGGGTGTTGAGGTTTAGCTGGGATTTGCCCAGTGATTCTGTTGGGTACTGCATTCGCCGGGTTTGGGTGAATTTGCAGTGATTGTAAAAGTTCCATATTTTCTCATAATAAAATCTATATCTGATTGCTGCACCGGTTTTCCCATCTTGGGTTTTTCCAGGGGTTTCCATACCCAAAATAATAGTGTCATTATTGTGATGTGATGTTGTGATTTATTTCTCAGTTTTATATTCCGCTGCATACTGTAAAAGATATTCATGTGTGGTTATCAGTTGATATTTTGCATGCACTGTTTAGCCCTAGTTGAATATTAAAGGAAAATTTACATGGTATCAGAGCTCTCGTGAGCTAAAGTTGAGAGATTTGCAGCAGCAGTGATAGATCGGGGGCAGATCTATAAGAAGACACAAACCTAGACATCCATATCTAGGGTTTGACAGGTACACTTCACTATGGCCATGCAATCGAGAGTTGAGGATAGACTCCAGGGTGCTCAGAACTTTCCTACATGGAAAGAAAGGATCATAAGGATCCTGGACATTAGTGATGCAGAGGAGCACATTGACTCCACGAAGGTTGCACCCACAGATCCGGCAGATTTAGCAGCTTGGAAGAAGATTGATTCCAGAGCCATGTTGATTATCATGGATGGAGTGAAGGACCATATGGTCCCTCACCTTTCTGGTAAGAATACTGCAGCAGAGATGTGGACGGCTTTGGAGAGTCTATACCAAAGCAAGAACGAGAACCGAAAGATGGTGTTGCAAGAGAAGATATGCAACACCAATATGGCCAAGGGAGAGGGAGTGGTACCTTATCTAACAAGGCTCACACAGATCAGGGACGAGCTTGGAGCTGTTGGCTCTAAGACAATGGATGAGGAGCTAGTTCGGATAGCCCTCAATGGCTTCTCTAAGTCATGGGACACCTTTTTCAAAGGTGTTGTGGCTAGGGTGAAGCTCCCTGATTGGCAGAGACTATGGGATGACTTTGTGCAGAAGGAGAGCCGCATGGGTCAAGGATCAGGCTCATCCAGTAGTGCCCCACAGATTGTGGATGAGGAGGCTCTAGCCCTTACAGGGAAGAACAAGGGGAAGGCAAAGAGGAAGAAGGATGGTAAGAAGAACCTTGACGTATCAAAGGTCAAGTGTTTTATCTGCCACAAGCAGGGACACTTTGCCTCCCAGTGCCCATACAGGAAGAAGAAGAGTAACACTTAGATGGCTGGATCTGCAGAGGTGGATGAGTTCAGCAGGAACTTCGATGAGGATTTTTGCTTGATAGCTTGCATGGAAAGCACCACAGGGAGCAGCATATGGTACATTGACAGTGGAGCATCTAGCCACATGACTAGACAGAAGAGATTCTTCAAAGACTTGCAGCAGGGTGGAACAGGGATCCACGTTGAGTTGGGTGATGATGCGCGGTATCAGGCGCAGGGAGTTGGCACTGTTTCATTTGAGAGGGAGTCTGGCAAACCCCTCAGTTTTGCTGATGTGTTATATGTTCCAGGACTGACCAAGAACCTTATATCAGTCTCCACTCTAGAGGACAAGGGATATCAGGTGAAGTTCCGTGACCATAGAGTGTATATTAGGCCCAAGGGGTCAGATAGGAGCTTGGATCGGGTATTGGCAAAAGGAGCGGGAAATTGTACAGATTACACTTTGAGCTTGCAAAGGCTCTAGTCAGCAGCAGCAGCAGTAGTCAGGGTGAGTTGTGGCATAGGAGGATGGCACACTTACACCATGGAGCACTGAAGCATTTGAGATAGGAAGTCATTGGAGTTCCTCAGGTACAAGAGGAAAAGCATAACCACTGCAAGGGTTGTGCTTTGGGGAAGAACATCAGGAAGCCCTTCCCACAGAGTGAACACAAGTCTAAGGAGCCCTTGGACTTGGTGCATTCAGATGTATGCAAACCTATGAATGTCCATTCGTTCAGTGGTTACAGTTACTGCGTAACCTTCATTGATGACTATTCCAGGAAAACCTGGATCTATTTCCTGAAGGCCAAGTCAAAGGTCTTTGAGAGGTTCCGAGAGTTCAAGACTCTTGTGGAGAACCAAACAGGAAAGAAGATTCGTGTGTTGAGGACAGACAACGGGGGTGAGTACACTTCCAATGAGTTCATGGAGTATTGTTTGGCTGAGGGGATCAAGAAGGAGCACACTGTGCCCCATACCCCACAGTAGAATGGAGTTGTAGAGCGAAAGAACAGGACTATGGTTGGAGCAGCCAAGGCCATGCTATTTGATCAGAGATTACCACTATTCCTCTGGGCCGAGGCATACAGGACTGCAGTTACATTCAGAACAGGTGTCCCCACACAGCCTTGGGGAGGAAGACACCAGAGGAGGTCTTCACAGGCACTAGGCCAGATGTGAGTCACATTCGCATATTCGACAGTGTCTGCTATTGTCATGTTCATGTTGACAATAGGAAGAAGCTATACCCTTCTGAAGAGAAGGGGTTACTTGTTGGTTACAGCAAGATTTCGAAGGCATATAGAGTTTACATTCCTGCTCGCAGAAGGATCATTGTGAGCAAGGATGTCCAATTTGATGAGGACAGGGCCTTGCGGAGATCTCTGGACTTACCAGCAAAGCAGCAGCCAGCACAGGAGTCGGGAGTCAAGTTGGAGGAGCAGATGTACAGGTATAGGTACAAACACATAGCACATGTTCTAATGGTCAGAGGGAGTCAGGTGGACAGGATCCTTCAGTCATTGACTTGAAGGATGAGCTGCAGCAAGAGACGAATATCCAGCAGCTGCAGCAGGTTGACACTAGGCCAAGGCCTAAGTGGTTTAGATCCACAGTGCAAGATTCCAGGCAGGTAGATCCTCCACAGACATCTTTTAGACGGAGTGTACCACCAGAGAGGCTTAGTTATATGGCACTGATGACAGAGTTGATTAACTTTGAACCTTCCAGCTTCGGGGAGGCTGCACAACATGATGTGTGGCAAGAAGCTATGGTTGAGGAGTATGACTCGATTATGAAAGACCAGGTATGGGAGGTCGTGCCTAGGCCACAAGGAAAAAAGGTGGTGGAATCCAGATGGATCTACAAGGTGAAGCATGCAGCAGACGGAAGCGTGGAGAAGTACAAGGCGCGCTTCGTGGAAAAGGGGTTTTCACAAAAGGAGGGTATTGATTATGAGGAAACCTTCGCCCTTGTTGCCAGGTATTCTTCCATTCGGACCATTATCTCACTAGCAGCTGAGATGGGTTGGCGTGTCCATCAGATGGACGTAAGACTGCCTTCCTCAATGGAGTTATAGAGGAGGAGGTGTATATTGAGCAGCCAGAGGGGTTTGATGTGGAGAACAGGGAGACGCATGTATGCAGACTACATCGAGCTCTTTATGGTCTCAAGCAGGCACCTCGAGCATGGTACTCAAGGATTGACAGCTATCTACGGGAGATGGGATTTCAGCGGAGTGAGGCTGACCACAACCTGTACTTCTTGACAGGTGAGGTGCCTCTCATACTGGTCTTATATGTGGACGATCTCTTTTTGACAGGAGATGAGAGGCTGATTGGAGACTGTAAGTCCAACCTTGCAGTAGAGTTTGAGATGAAAGACCTTGGGCTGATGCATTACTTTTTGGGCTTGGAGGTTTGGCAAAGAGATGGATGCTTCTTCATCAGATAGGGGAAGTATGCAGTAGAGATCCTGAAGAGATTCAGGATGGAGGACTGCAAGCCTATGGCCATACCTCTAGTTTCCAACTGGAGGAAGATTGATGCATCCGGATCAAACGGATTTGATCCTACCTTGTATTGTCAGCTTATCGGATCGCTTATGTATCCGGTCAACACTCAACCAGACATCAACTTTGTAGTCAACTCTTTGAGTCAGTTCATGGTGGACCCTCGAAGAGTGCATTGGACGGCTGCGAAGCACATACTTCGATACATCAGAGGTACAGTGGAGTATGGATTGGTTTATGAGCGCAGGGGGAGTGTACAGTTAGCAGGTTTCACAGAAGCTGGCTGGGAAGGATGTGTAGAGGACCAAAAGAGTACTTCAGGTTGTTGTTTCAACATTGGATCAGGGGTTGTCTCTTGGTTCAGCAGGAAGCAAAAGTCAGTTGCATTGAGCTTGGGAGAGACAGAGTACATGGCAGCCAGCATGGCTGCTTGTGAGGATATGTGGCTGAGGAAGTTACTTGCAGGGTTGTTCGAGTGTGAGCTAGAGGCTACAGTAGTTCACTGTGACAATCAGAGTGGCATCAAGCTATCTGAGAATCCAGTGCTCCATGACCGGAGCAAACACATAGACATCAGATACCACTTCTTGAGAGATTGTGTTCAGAGGGGAATCATTCGGTTGAAGTACATATAGAAAGATGAGCAGGTGGCGGACATTTTCACCAAGGCACTTTGCAGACAAAGTTTTGTGAAGTTCAGGGATAAGTTGGGGTTGCTACCGAATCCCTTCCTCATTAAGAGGGAGTGTTAAACTAGTAGCAACAAGGAAGGTCTTCTTGCATGCAAAATACTTTAATTAGGAAACCAGTTGTATTTAATTTACTTTTCCTAAGTTTACTTTGGAAAATGAATTAAAGTGATCTAAATTAACTTTAGTGAGCCACTAGTTAAAGTGAAAGTGAAATTAGGGTTTTTGCTTTACCACTAGTTAAAGTGAAAGTGAAATTAGGGTTTTTGCTTCATTGTCTCCATATTTCAAGTTCAATCCAGCTTCTGAGTTAGAGCTACCAAACTCCCCAAAAGGTCCAAACTTGTTCTCTAGAGCCACCATGAGAATGGCCATGCTACGAGAGATATCAATGACTTGTGTTCCCATCTTTGAAAATCTATCATCTAAATCACCTTGTGGATTGTTATCACTGTACTCATCCACCAAGGCTAGGGTTTTGAGACTTCTTCCACCAATTCTCAATCCTACAACTTCTCACAAAAACCCCAAATAAAATCTCTCTGATACCAAGATGATTTGTAAATTGTCATAGATAGTCCATTAGAAATAGTTCATCACAATAGATCAAGTGCAATGTTCTCAAACCTCTTATTATGCAATGCATTACTTTAGAGTATAGATTTAATATTACTACAAAATATTGAAATAAATTGAACAAAAATAAAAGGAACAACCAATATCACACCATCCTTACAATGGATACAAGATGTACCTTGGTAAGATCTAATATAGAAAACTCGACAAGAAGCTGAGACCTATGCATTTCTCTTTTTTTCTCAGTTATGAAATGCAAGTACAAAGAAAGTGCCATCACTATGGAGTTGCATGGACATTGTGGCATGAATGGCTACTACAGGATCTTCTACTTCCTTTGTTATGCTTCAATATCCCACTCCTAGATGCTCTACTCAACTATGGAATAATAACAACACAATAAAAATGGAATCCCTTCTTTTCCTAGTAGCCCAATATTTAACATAGCCTGATAGTCATCTAGGGTTAGGGTCAGGGTTTTTTGCATGCCTCAATCCCTAATTAATGTTAGGGTTTTGGACGCTCTAGAATATTCTTTGAAAATCAACATGTCACAAGATCCACGTACATGAATAATGGAAGATGACATGGCATCCACTCTGCCGCAATGGTCAACAAGATAGGTCAACTTGCAAGAGGCATAACTTCTACATACGAACTCCGATTGAGGTGATTTTTGCATTGTTGGAAAGCTCTCGATGTGTAGAACATCATTAAAAGGCTGAGAGCTAATATCACAAAGCTTTGACCCAAAAAATGATTGTTCAAGGCCTCAAACAAGATCCAGAAAGTTTTGGACCCCAAATCAATAACCCTACAAGCTGATACCTCCAATTTTCCACCCACAAAATACCAAAATAGATGACAAATTCTATAATAATATATAATGGAAAGTTTAGCATATAGTGCTCTCAACCGATAATTATTTTGAAGAAGCGTTTATCCCAAATAAGTTCGACTAAGAAGTTTTTTGCTTTGTAAGGCACACAAAAATTAAAATATATGATTTCAATTTTCTATCATGGCGATGATGGATACATCTTACAAAAGCATAAAGCATTATAAATGGATAGCATCAATTTTCTCCCATATTAATAATGGAAAAAACATCAACATAAAAGCATGCTCCAACTATGCTTATTGAACATTAATTGTTGATCATTCCACCATATAAAATATGTCTGGAATTTGTCAACAATATTGATGATTGGATTTAGCAGAGATACAAAATGTATCTTATTTGAATACGATGCTTTAACTGATCAAATCAAATTAAAGACTGAATAATATCCAAATCTACCAAATCAAATTAAGGACTGAATAATATCCAAATCTACCGTAATTGGAGAGCAATATTGTGTCTTAATGAATTTTCCAAAGTTAATAACTATTGGGTCTTTGTGTTAAAGCTTCTGGATGCACTGTGTATAAGTTTCAAATCCAGAAGCATCCCTAAGCTTTTAACACAATGTCTACTCACTGTGAAAACATTCATAATCAAACTATGGGGTCATTTTCCATAACAGAGAGAAAGAGAAATGAAAGAAAATTCTCAGCATATACCCGAAACTGCCTTGACTAAATAAGACTAGAAGATCACAATATAATTGACCATTTGATTATAGTACGCACACTTTCATAATGAAAATGATTACATTGCATTGCATACACAAGGAACTCACCGCCATACCCAATTCTGGATTTATGATAATGGTTTTGTAATAATTGCCGCTCTGGATGTTCTTCTTCTTCGCACCGACTAAAACTGGATACCCATCCTTCTTCTAAGAATAATAATAATTCAAAAAAAAAAAACACTTATGAGTCGAATATTTTGGGGTTGAAAATAATGACACGTCTGGAAAATTCAGGAAACAGTGGTGGAGTCTATACACATTCTTAATATAAGCATAATGGCAACTCAAACAAAACCGATAATATATGAGCGAGCGATGTAATACTAATCATCAACATGAATTTTGCAGATTTGGGAGGAATTTACAAAAGATAATTGTCCTGGACTGGGCTGGCAGGGTTGGGCTACGCTTCTTCACGGAGGAATAATCAATCGGTTGGGCTTCGCTTCTCCACGGAGGAACAATCAATCGGTTGACTCATTCAAAACAGACGTGCCGAAGACTCAACTCTTCCTCCCTGGGTGGGGATTAGTTGTGGGTAGGTAACAACAACATGGCATTTAATATTTGAAATATGAATATGAAAGAATACGTAGCCCAGTCTCCCTTGGCACGGGTGAAAGGCCGGCCGAGTCCAAATGGATGGTCGACCAAACTCAAATTCCCATCAAATGCACTCAAAATTAATTCAATAATTTTTATAGCGAGCGAGAAAGGGGTGGGCCACTTTGCCTCTTAGAAATTGATTGTCGTGAGGCTGGACTGACAAAGCAGCCACTCGGAGTTGGAACCCTTTAATTATTTAAAGCGCATTTTCTTTCACTCTAAACTCAGTTCAGTCTTGAACATAGCTATTCTTCCATCCCATGTCTACGAAATGGAAATTTCCGAAGTTCTTCCTTCTCAGGTCTCCGAAATGGAAATTTCCTGAACTTATTTCAGCTTTCCTTTAAAAATTGAGTTCGAAATTTCCTCTCCTGTGTGTACAAGTTTCCACGATCATTGGCCCATTCCCACGGGAGTTCTGTTGTGAACTTGTGACTAAAGACATTCCTGAACATTGTATAATATATCTTTGATGATAATAGCAGTACTGAACATTGTATAATATATCTTTGATGATAATAACACATATATGTTTTTTTTTAATCCACTATTATTAAACACTCTTTACTTTTCATTAATATCATTAAGATAGTTTGTAATATATTTTTTTCCCTTAAAAAAATTACATAGTTTGTAATATATATTTTTTCCCTATAAAAAAATATTATAACTAAAATTCTATCTTAAAATTTATATTGAATCCATAACCATTGGCTTTCAAAACCTTATATTTAATGTTCTTTATTTTCTTTATAAAAAGACATAAAACCATATATATATATATATACATACATATTACATGTCTTAAGTATTTTTTTCACAATGAAAAGTACAACTTTATATTAAGAAACACTCTCTTGTATATACATCATAGGCTTCAAATGAGTCCAAAAGGATTTTAGAAACACCTACATATGTCATTCAAAAAACATAACAATTGTCCAAAATAAACATCCAAAGATTTAAATTGTCAACAACTCATATGTTCAATACAGAATCCATACTACCATCCCATCCAAAGTCCCTAAGAACAACATATGAACTGCTACAAAGGAAAGCAAAAAGAAAATCAAAAGAGGCTCAAATGACCAGCGTGTATTACACACCCCTTGGATATTTCTTCCCAAGCAATCATGCCTCCCACATGACCAATGGCCTGCTTGAAAAGACTATCAGCCAACTTGTTGAATTCACGACAAATATGATGGAAGGAAAGGTTGTTTAAGTACCAAACAACCGCTTGAGATGACCCATCCAGTGATGTAAATGCACAAATTGAATAGAGTGAACCTCATTGACCCGGTCCACAATAACCTTGGAATCCCCCAACACCAAGAAACCTGAAAAGTGCTTCTTCCAAGCAAGTTGGTCAAAAATCAAATAAAAAAGTGAACTCATAATATGTCTTTAACTCCTACTTATATGCCTCATACATAAACCGTTAAAGTTTATAGATTGTCAAATTTAAGAAAATATTATCAAATTTGTTGTTTCAAGATTAGTTTAATTTCTTAAAGTATATTGTTGATATGGAAACTTTAAGTCATAGGTTTAAGTCTTTTATGTAATGTTCCTCCAAGTTTTTAGGATAGAGGAAAGCACCTTTTAGGGAAATTTGGTGGGGAAGGGGGGCCTCTCTAAATTATAAAAATCAAATAAAATATCAAAAATAATAATTCATTTGATCTATATTCATGATTGTGCAATGTAAATACTAAATTTATTGAATTATTTTCTAAGTAGTATCAAGTAGGGATTGTAAAAAAATGAAAATAATGGGAAACATTAAAAAAAAAATCTTAGGGGCATGGTAGGGAGGAACGTTTCGCTAGGAGTCCCCAAGTTCCCGAGACACAGGAAACATAGGAAACATGTCCTCGACCTTGTGGAACACGTCCCCATGGAACACTGCTTTTATGTTATCAATCATTATTTTGTTTTATTTTTTAGTTGTTCTTAATTTAATATTGATTTTTACAAGGGTATGTCGACATATTTTTTTTAGAATTTTTTTTTTATTAAACTCTATCAATTTAATTTAATATTAATGGTCACAAGACCTAACTTGATAAATGGGACTGGTTTCCTCCTTTCATGCACCTGGGGGGGTTTGGTTGTCGTGGCAGAAATCTTCAAGCCACTAAGTGCATCCTTGGGGGCAGGTCTCGAGTCAAGTACTATCATTTGACCTTGACTCCTTCGTTTAGGCAAACTCCTAACAAAGCCAATGGGGGGTAGACCCTATTTGGTTGCTAAGGATGATTAAGCTTTAGTGGTGGTTTATGGATGAGTTATTTAGGAGGTAAATACTGAAGCCAAATATTGCAACAACATTTTAATCCCATAGCATAAAAATTATAATCAACCAACACATGAATTAACTCAAAGCAAATGATTGTACGATACAAAAAAATATACCAGTGCTGAAAATGGAGTCATAAAATTGTAGTGCTGAAGATGTGTTACAATTGTTCTTGGTCAGTTTTAAATTAATGATGAGATAAGTGGATTACAAAAGGGGGAAGGGGACTACAGATATACCTGACGGTACGAGGAGTATGTCCTAAACCTTTATCAAATGCGGCTCCATGTGAAGAAATGTGGGATGGATCAGAGTCTCTGGTAGGTATCCAACACTACACCAAATGAGGTTGTAGCCTGACAGTATCCTGAGGTCACGATCTAGTGGTTCTCGCTTCCTATGTGAACTTTTCCCACAAGAGATTGAATCAAGGCATTGGATTTTCGTCTTGGGAGGTTAATTGAATGTGAGACTAATTTAAACTAGTCACTCACGTTGCTTTTGATGCATCCAACTGGTCGGTCGAACCACAGCGGTGTAGAGCATACTAAACGGAGCCTTGGTAAAGTTTTAAGAATTTTATTGTGAGATTATTTTATTAGAAAGATAAAAACCCAAGAGTCTCTTTCCCATAATTCATTACTCGAGCAATTCCTTGTCCATGAATTGTACTCGGGAAAGCAATGGGGGTTTATTTTAACAAAAAAAAGGAAAACCGAAAAATAGAAGTTGTCTAATTACTACAGTGCTGCAGTAGTGGGTAAGTATTCGTTTACTTTGAATCACATAAATATATATCGAAAATAAATTGATCAAAGTATACAAATCTGCAAAAATAAGCTAATATAAACAAAACTAGAAAAAAGCACGAAAAGTGACACCGTTGCAAACCCCCCCTGAGGGGGTGGGGAGAGGGATTTGAAGAGCCTACTCATAAACTTGTATTGTGTGGTTACAATATGCATAAATAAAAATACGAGTTGGTCCTTGTTATCTAGGATCCAAAGGCTTACAAAAGTCAAAGAGATTGACTATAAGTGAGAAAGGGAGCCCAAAAGGTCTTCAATGACTCAAATATTTCAAAAACACCAACACTTCCTTCTCTCTTATCGCTAAAACTGCAAAAATAGCAAGCTATCAATCCCTAAATATGCTCAAAAACACTTTAAGAGTGTCTTTGAACATCCACGAAAAAATTCTAAAATATGACTACGTAAAAACTATGATAAAAAAAAGCGTAAATTGACCAAGGAAAGCAAACTTCCTTGGGGTCTTGGCTTACTTTTGCAGAAAGCCAATGTGATGCACTTAAATGCTAGATTTAAACTTTGATATTCAAAGGAAACTACTTTTGAGAGAAAGATTTAGATCTACTATTAAATACTTGCAGCAAAGAGACTTCCTATACCTAGATCTACTCTTAAAATGTGATAAGACTTGTCAACGTTTAGATCTAAGCAAAAATACTCTTATGAACAAGATGTAAAAAATACATTAGCTTTTTTATCTGATAAACAAGAGAGTAACCAAGTAACCGAAATATTGATTTTAAAATTTGAAGTTGAAGAAGGTGAAAGAAAGCCCCCTCTTTGAAAAGGGAATTGAAGAGGTTTGCAACTTTGCAATGGACTAAGTTTCTCTCAACTCTCTGTAAATTTGAGCATATAGATCTGTAGACAAAAACAAAACTCACAAAGAAGATCTCACAATTTACTCAGCAATTGAAGAATGAAACAGTGCAAAAGGCTTGCAGCTGTGAATGCTTTCATTAATCAAAAAGTAATTCAGATAATAATTACAATAATGTAAAATGGCTTTAATAGCCACAAGCAATTCGAATCCACATGAGGAAGTTCGAATTGATGACTCTACTTGACTGTAGGTAACCAAGACTTGTCTAAATCATAATTGGAGGACCTAGTAGTTAACTGTACTTGTCTAAATCACAATTGGAGGACCCAGTAGTTAACTGTCCTTGTCTAAATCATCACTGGAGTTCTAAAACACAACCAAGTGTTACATTTAATATTAAATAATGGTTAACTGACTGTGGTAGGTGAGAAAAGCGCCCCACATGTGTGCAATTAATTAAACCATTATTTAACTCAATGTAGACGGCCAGAACTGAATGTAACTGACTCCTAACTTGGCTTGACTAGTCATTAATGGAAGTGAACTGACCTTGGTTGGTTTCGGCACTCCCAGTTGCTTCCTAAATTATAGGGATTGATCTAGGAGACTCCTAAACTTATGCAATCAAGTGCAATAAGTGGCAGTGAGCCTCAATTAGTGTTCCCCATACTTAGGTAACTGAAACATGTGCCCCAATTAGGTCCAGTTTAACCAATGGTGCTAATGACTATAAATAGACTAGATGGACTCCCGATTTAGACATGACTCCCGATTTAGACATATGACCAAATTTGGACAAGGGAGGATTAATAATCCTAACACCCCCCCTGAATGCTAATTTGGACAAACTGTGGGCCCTGGTAACTAAGACCATAGGTCACCCAATACATCAAGTAAAATAAAGTAACTGCTTAATACAAGTAACTAGGGCAAAAACCACACGGGAAAAAAGCCCTT